>VDFB02021265.1:0-65189 GCA_007258455.2 Sequoia sempervirens | reverse complement strand
TCCTTGGCGGCTCTGCTACTGGAATAGAGTTCTTCCTTTTAAGCACTAGGAAAACCTTACTATACTCCACAACTTGTTTTGTTCTGTCTTCAACTGAAAGAGATTCCTTGTTTACCCAATTAACTTGTGGAAGAGGCTGATCCTCGATTCTTTTCTGAGTGTACATTGGTAGAAGCACATCTTCATCATCATCGGAGAGTCCTTCAATGTCTTCATTCAAACAGTCTTTCATCTGATGGAGAGTCAACCTGCTGTAACTACGCCTTCGCACTTCAAACTCATCTGCACAGTTAGCCTAAAAATCTTCAAGTGCGGGTATGTGATTGTAGTTCTTCTCCAACCGGCCAGCGTAGACACCATGAGGATCAAATGACAGCCTTTCACTGTAGGATTTCAGACCAAATTTATCTAACTCTTCTCCAATTGTCTTGGCATCTGTAGCAGTCCTGCATGTATAAATACCCAACCCTAATGGAAAGTGAAGAGAGGGTTTCTTTCTATTTCTCAAGACTGTATGAACACCGTGAGCTTGCCTCAAGAATTCCATGAAGATGACCTCATCTGACGGATACCTTGGCAACATGAGCGGGGCACCTGAATAACCATAAACCCTGAGATAGGTAAAGGTAGGAAACTGTATAAACCAATCTGCCCATTCTGCCATTGCTGCCCTGGCAACTGAAGAGATGCGGACGTGCAATTCATTGTCTAAGTCACGCACCGTGTACATCAAGAATGCCTCGTTCACCCCTTTGTAGTGGTGCAACGACTTTGTGAATTCCAACTGGGGATAATAATTATATATGTGTTGAACGCTCAATGACCCCTCGGTGTTCAATCCTCTGAATTGACCTTGATAGGCCACCAAATAGACTAGATATGACACCATGTGGAATACATGAAATTGAAAATATTCTGTTATTTGCTGATGTAGGCAGTCACTTATCAAAGTAGGCCAATCATAAAACTCAGTCTTTTTCATAATGTGAGGTATGGCATAAAACATCCAAGGTTGGAACTTGGTGGCATCTGCTGAACCAGTGACCCTGTTGAGCAAAGTGATGATGATAGCAACCTCGTCCTTGAACTCTCCTCGCCCGACATTCTTGGGCAATGTCTTATGTTTTTCTTTCATCCATCTCTGTGCAATCTTCTTGCTGTATTTGTCCTTATGCATATTCCACATCTTTTCACATTCATCCCTCGAAAGAGTTACACTTTCAGGCCATGGGGGAATGGAAAAACACTTTTCAACCATGTCAGGCTTTAAACTGCAAATCAACCTGCCATCCGCTGATTGGATCTCCCTAGTAGCCGTTGTAATGCTTAATGCAAGCGACATAAACTCGGGCTCGAATCGATATAGGAATAGACGCCGCTATAGGAGTCCGTAATGACCTGTGTTCTGATTGAAGCGCTAGTCGCCTTCCAAGGGATATAGATCGAACACCGGCTTAACATGATGCAAGTCTTTCTCAGCTGTTTTGATGTAATTATGAAAGAGGGCTGATTCGGACTTGAAAACATTAGGAGTGTACTCCATTTCAGAAAACTTGAAGAACAACTGTAAACTCGCCTTGGTCTAGACAAGTCTTGTGCAATTTCTATTTTTAGAATGCTGATTTTTATGCTTCAACGGACGAATTTTTTGAGAATTTTTTCTGAGATATGGGTTTTGTTCAGAATATCAATGCAAGACAACCCAGATCGTCCGTTTTCGAAAATCTTGAATTTTGACTGAAAAAGCAGCAAACCCTAATTTCTTCAATTTTTCCCGAAAAAAGCTGACATCTGGGTTTTGTTCAGAGTATCAATAGAAATGGACCCAGTTGATTGAAATTGCAAAACCCTGACGTTTGATCGAAAAAGCAGCCAACCCTAGGTTTTCAAAAAAAGCTGCGATATGGGTTTTCTTCAGAAGACTGATTGGAAAGGACCCAGATGGTTGAAATATGAATGCTCTGAGGTTTTCACTGACATGCAAGATAAAAGCACTTGCTGCAACTTGATGAAGTTTCTTGAAAAATTCTTTAGAAGGTGGAGGCAAAAAGACCCAGATGACTGAAAAATTGAAAGCCTTGGCCTTCTGCTTGAAAAACTTGATCTTCTGGAACAAAAAGCTTGAAAGAACAAGGGTTTATGTTTGCTGGTCTGAAAAATCTGATGTAAAACCAGCAACTATGGATTCTTGAATCACAAAAATTCTTCAAACTTGCTGCTCCAACTTTCTCCTCTGGATGCTACCTGCAAAAATAATGAAAAATACATTGAAAAGAGGTGTTAAATAGACTTAGGGTCTGATTTAGGTTTTGCTTTCTTTTCTGCTTTTATTTCAAAACCCTAAATCTTTGTTCTTTGAACTTGGACGCCACCCTTCTCCTCTCACAAATTTGAAAATTTTGAAAATCTCAAAAAAAAACTTCTAAGGCATGAGGATTTGGGCGCCTTTCTCCAAGAGGGGCGCTCAACTTCACCAGACTTAGTCAAAATTTCAACTTTTTCAACTTTCCTCCATTTTAACATGCCACTTTGCCTCTGATTTCTCGTTGACAGATCAACCCGACAGACGAGCTGAGTGATTCACGGCGAAGCCTGACTGATTCTGAAAAAGATGTTCTGGAGGCACCTCCGGCTAAAAATTTGATCTCGACCTCCGAATTCACGGGAGGCTTTTCCTTCTAGGGGCGCCCAACTTCTTCAGTGTTAGCCATTTTTTCTGATTTCCAAGCTCTTCATTAACTTCTCTTTGATTTTCTGATGAATCCTCGATTCCGGTAGCAACGCTGATCCGACTGAATGTCTGATTGTTTCGCTGGATAGCCAGACTGATTTTGATGAGGCACTCTTGGACGCTACTTCAGCAAATTCCATCATCTGAAGGCTTTAAAGCTTGGGCGCCTTTCTTCAAGGGGGGCGCCCACTTTCATCAGACTTAGAAATTTTTTCAATTTATTCATGTCCTTCACTTCTCCGGACGACTTTGTCAAATCTTGAGCTCAGGGCGTCGGATTGCTAAATGTTCGTGCTCATCGCGAAGCTGATTGAAAATAAAGAGTCTTCTGGAGACACGTTTGCCAAAAAGTGGATTTTCACCCTTCAAAAGGTTGGGCGCCTATCTTGACTGGGGGCGCCCAGTTTACCAACAGTTTATTTTTCACCTTTTTCACCTTTGCTTTTAGATTTCTCTTTTCAACCGTCATCGGACCTTCTGTTCAGCTCTTCGAATCTGATGACTGCGAGCTCTGTTCGTCGTGCAGAATAGCTTAATGGAAAGCCTGTTGAATTCTGAAGACCTCCCGTTATGACCTTGACTGCAGATTCATCTGTTTGCACCCTTGAAAAGTTGGGCGCCTTTCTTCACTTAGGGCGCCCAGTTTCTCCAGACTTAGAAAATTTCTCAATTTTTATCTTCAAGTTTCAGATCTTCATTTTATACCTTCCACTTTGACTTGAATTTGCTGGAGACTGGATTGTCGGATGTTCTGACGGGGATATCCATCGCGAAGTTGACTGAACAGTGAACAACTTTCATTGGAGACCGTAACCCTAAATCCTTCATCTGATGTCCTAAAAAGGTGGGCGCCTTTCTTCAACAGGGGCGCCCACTTTCAGCAGTGTTAGAAAATTTTCAAGATTTTTTAATCTTCTTCCTCGTTCTTCGTGCATGTTCATCGTTTCACCTTCTGCCGGAAATTTGAATGCTGAAATTGACGCCTGGCAGTCGGATGACCTCCATTGATAACCTCAGAACTCCAGATATGCTTCTGAAAAAGCTGAATAGACCCAGTAGGGCAAAACTGATTATTTTAAGATTCTGACTGCACCAGCCTGATACGGACATATTTTGAGCCAATCAAAATCAGTTCGGACCCTGTCGGACCAACTTTCTATTTTTAGAAAATTTTGCCAGTATCCGTTTCGAAAGAAACCCAGAAAAACCCAGAAAACTTTACTATTTCGAGAAAATTTCTAAAAATAGCAGTTTTCCTAAAATTTAGGGATGAAAAACTGAGATCTGGGTTTTGTAGGTTAAGCTGCTCTTAGCAGATCCAGATCGTCAGAATTTGAAAAATTTGTATTTTAACCCTCCATGCAAGACACGCACACCCAAATTTGACCTTTTTCATTGATTTGACAAGACTTTTACTCATTTCTTCAAAATGTCTAAGTGTAACAAAAATTTTAATTTTGGGGTACAACACACCTCTTCATTAATAAATATATAAATCAAAGTATGTGTCTTCATTTAATCGCATATAATAATAATTAAATAGATGAAGTCTATATTTAATTATTATCCTCATAATATGTATATGCTGGAAGAATACGACTGCAGCTGTATTAAACATCAACACTCCATCTCAGCTAGGGAGGATACTTCCAGCTGCACAAGGCAAGTCACCTCAACGTGATACTTATCACTATGGCTACAACCATGAGTGAACAAGAAGAATATCACCTCATCGTGATATTAGATATCGTCTCAACACGATATCCACCATAATGGCTACAACCATACTATGGTGAAAAGAAGAATATCACCTCAACGTGATATCAGATATTGCCTCAACACGATATCAACCATAATGGCTACAACCATACTATGGTGAAAAGAAGAATATCACCTCAACGTGATATCAGATATCGCCTCAACACGATATCAACCATAATGGCTACAACCATACTATGGTAAGTACAAGTGTTCATCACTTGCATGATGTTGTCACCTCAACGTGACTTTCACCATGGCTCTCCCGGAGGGTGAAACATAAGTACAAGATATGTCATGGAGTCACACACATGACATCCACCATGACTCTCTCAGAGGGTGGAAACAAGGGCTTTCACCTCAAATCTCAAAGAGAAATGCATTAACAAGGAATTTCACCTCGAACCTCTCTCACAGAGAATAGCCTTCAGCAGTACCATATCTCAAATATAGTGGTACTTGATCTCAAGATGCTTGGTTCTGTCATGGAACACAAGATTGACAGATAGCTTCACGCAACTCTATTTAATGAATGACAGTAGGCTCCACTGATTGTCCAAACAATCCTACAAGGAGCTTACAGAGCCACACTGCTTCCCGAGCTGCCATACAAACTGCAATATACTCTGTCTCGGCTGTACTCAATGCTATAGATGATTGCTTCTTGCTGCACAAGGATATCATAGTAGATCCAACCTGAAGAATATCTCAATCCATATCCAACTGTGCCATGCAAGTATCTCAGGATATGCTTTGCTGCAACAAGATTAGCATCTTCTTTAGGCTCAACAGGCTCCCTCTGAATCTTTAAGTACTTGCATCAACCTTCTGACCTCATCGTCCAAGATTGCCTGCAACGCTTGCCTTAGAGCACACCTCAGATACTGTAGAGAGTTCAAGATAGTCCTCCTCGACCTCTTCCCAAATTACTCTATTTTGAATAGGTTTGTAGAGCTACCAATGGCAAATCTAGAAGACAGTCTTGAGCAATTCTGATCTCAGCAACTAAAGAGATCCTCTAAGGGTTTGGAACCTAGCCTTTCAATACAACAATCTTCACTTCTTCTCAGTGAGTTACAAAACTCCCTCTTGATCCTTGCTTCAGAGATTGCAAAGAAGACTTCTGGAAGTGAACTCCCTCTGGCCACCGGCTCAGTCCCATGGCTGCAAGTTGTGACTTCATGCTTGATCATTTCTTTGGTTGGCATGACTTCCTCACAAGATGCCTCAAGCTTTTCATCACTAAGCAATCTCTCATCACCTTCTTGCTCCTAGAACAGTGAACTGCAAGCATTTTAGAGAGAGATTACTAACAGTTTATAATTACCCAAAGAAATAACAAGGCTGGAATCATACGAAGTTTACTATCTCAGGTTATAATATGAATACATAGGAATTTATGAACAATATTGAAACATGAATAATTAAATCAACTTACAAAAGAAATATATCAAGGAATCAAAATGAAGGAATAAAGAAACTTATCTTTATTGAATTTTGATATAACTCTTTTCTTTCAACTTTTACTCCTCTCAACAAAAGACAATTTGAACAACTGCAAATTCCTTGAATGCATTATGCAATTAGCGAGTAGAACCAACTCTCTCCAAGAGTCAAGGCTCTAATCATAGTTCATGCATTAGAGAATGATATTGATGTGATCAACCTATCACAACAAAAATGCAATTCTCTTTTCCATCTCAATGTCACACTCAGAGATCTACATAATTAGCATGAAACAATAATTTCAAAGAATCTTTATGCTAGAGAATACAATTCAAGAGAAACCACTATCTCTCTTTAATTATAAGATCCAATTAAAAGATATATGTGATGAACCACACTCCAGTGATCCACTCTGCTACCCCTGTAGTGATATGCTCTGATACCACTGTGATGAACCAAACTGGATTTGACTCAAACCCCCAATTTAATTCTGGAATTTCTCTTCTTTGTAGGTCTGATTTGTGTTTTGTGTGTTTGATTCTTAATGTCTTTTTGTGTTTTGATGTTTGATGCCAATGATACTCATGAATGTAACAAGCATATACATGCAATATGAACTCACAAATAAACTAAACGCCAATGATACTCAAGCAATGAACTCAATTTCATAATTAAGAGACCTTCTTCATTACAAAGAGAATACATAAATGGGCTGCTTGCATACAATTCAAGAGATACTTGAGCAAGATTCGAAATGCTATTCAAGATGCATTCTACATGATATAAGATCTTACATGGAATAGACAACTTGCATCAAATTTGAGAGACAATACATCTTATGTCTTATTTTACTTACAGCCAAACTTCACTGTGAATAGTGACTGCTACAGTCCCCGCGCCCATGCAAATGCTCATACAAAATTAAATACAAGTTTCTCCTACCAATTTCTTGATGGAATGTCTTCTATTGACAGGGGCGCCCACTTTAGGAGTGAAATCAGCCACCAAAGAAAGGCGTATTTATTTCTTTGAGCAAATCAAACCCTTAAAAAGTGCGGCTGGCTGTAGCTGTTAAAAATCAGCTCCAAAGTCTTCATAAAATGCAAATAAATACCTCTAGATGGCGAATGGCGTCACTAGCAGCAAGTATCCTTCCGAAAGATGCCTCCAACAACTTGTTATCAGCAATTCCAAGCTCCAAAATGCAGCAACAAGAAAATAACCAGCAATTTAGGGTGGTCTTTCACACCTTCAAGATGCCCTAAATTCTAACTACAAGCCCAAACTAGGCTTACCCACTGCTGAAATTGAGAAACCCTAGTTTCTCTCTTCCACAAACTCCACACTTCAAACTTCATTCAACAAAATAACTCATAGCATAATGAAGTTCGAACTTTCTCTTCTCCCTTTATAGTTTTACATTGAAACACTATTCATTAAAAAAAACACTATTCACTTAAGTTATTTCTTTTTTCACTTTATCAGTGAATAGTAACTGCAAAATATAAAGTGACCCCTTTAACAAATAGACACATGGTCCCCAAGCCTGAGTAAGTGAAATAAATGGTGATGATCAATGTCTTAAGCTCCAATTACTCGCCAAACGCACAAATTCACCACGTCACCACACTCCGAATACCAATACTGCCTTTAACCGACCAAGTGCCCGTTCAAGTGACCCTCTATCTAGAACCACTAGCCTACGAGGATCGACATAATAGGCTAATCCAATGACTCTAATGCTCGCGAAATAATGGGGACATTACAATATAACTTAACAAACAAAGAATACTTATCTCTTTAAATATTCTAAAGGATGCAAGATGCGCTGCTCTTGAGCACAGATCAGCACACAACCTTTACGGCTTGAACACAGGCCCATGACTTAGAATAGAAATTCCCTAGAATCCTTCTGAGGAGAAAACTTATTCATATCCGCAAATGAAGCATGCTGATTAGGCCTGGTTGGGCAATCCTTTGCATAGTGACCAAACTCGTCACAGCGAAAGCATTGGACTTTGGAGAGGTCCCACTTCTTCTTGAATGCAGGAGCACCATCTGACCCCTTATCTCTATTCCTCTTAAAATATCTTTTCTTTCCTCCCTTTCCTTCCTTCTTCGAGGATTGAGCAGAAAGAACATGAATGTCTTCATTTGTAGAGCTTCGACCAATACCTCTCGCAGCCAACCTAGACTCCTCTTGAATGCAGTCCGCCCTCAAATGATCAAACTTGGGAAGTTTCGATCTCGCGCTAATTCCTTGAATGAAAGACTCCCAAGATGAGGGAAGACCATTGAGGGCAAGCATGGTCAAATCCTTGTCATCAACAAAATGACCAATGGTAGAGAGCTGATCTCTCAATTCGGAAATCTTCATGAAGTAAACGATGATAGATTCTCCTTCTGCCATCTTCACATGATGGAGTTGTTGCTTCAATGCAAGAGCTCGACTTGTGTTGTTGATTTCGTACATCTCTTCCAAAGACTTGAACATCTCCCTTGCAGTCTTCATCTTAGAGATGATAGGGACAATGTGATCCTTTACGGAATCAACCAGCATCTTCTTTGCCTTGATAGCTTTCTTTTTCCATTGAACTTTCACTTCCTCATTTGCAGGCTCCGAAACTTTGCTCTCCATGAACTCAGCCAATTCACTTTCTTCCAAAGAGAGCATAATTCTGAACCTCCATGAAGTATAGTTTGACGCTCCCTCAAGTCTATCTTCGATCTTCAATCCGTTCACCATCTTGAATGAAGTAGAGATAGACCAAGAATTAGGACGAAGAGAAGAGAGTACCGCTGTATAGACAAATCTGATCACGATCTACTCAAACCCGCTCTGATACCATGTTAAATTTATGATCAGATTAACATGCACAGAAATTGATTCAAAAATTCAACACAAAGACACAACAAATACCTTGGGAAAACCCTCCAACCTGAGGGAGAAAAACCCAGCCAATATATCTCTTATATATTGATTTAATAAGAGCAGAAATCTGCTTACAACTCAGGCACAACACAATGCCAATTTGATACAATGAATAAGAGCACCTCTCTTAGTTGCAGATACAAATGAATATGATTCTCCTTGTAATCGATCTGCTGTTACAGAAGAATGATCTGTTGCTCAGACCTAAACTCGGCCTTCTACAAGATATCAATCTGCACTTGATATCGATTTGCACTTGATGACAAATTAGCACTTCTCTATAGAATGCGAACTTCCTTTGATGTCGACTTGCTGCTACAAGGAGACAAATTTCTGCTAGGTGCGAACTATCTTCAAAAAATAAACTTGTGCAAATGAATGAATCTCATCATGTATATATACACACGCCAAGAGAAAGACGTCACTCTTCATGCCACCAAGTCGGCCCAAAAAGAGACAAGGAGACGTGCCTCTTAAATTAACTTCAAGTCGGCCTTAGAGAGAAATCGTATCCCAAGAAGAATGAAGTCGGCTCCATGATAAGCTTCGCACCTCTTCATTAATAAATATATAAATCAAAGTATGTGTCTTCATTTAATCGCATATAATAATAATTAAATAGATGAAGTCTATATTTAATTATTATCCTCATAATATGTATATGCTGGAAGAATACAACTGCAGCTGTATTAAACATCAACAAATTGTAACTGCATTTTGAGCCAGAAGCTTGTTTGCTCCTTGTGCTATAAAAGGAATTCATGGTTCATTTGCGGGGGGTTCTGATCTTAAGTTTTGAGTTGGGTATATGTCTGGGTAGGGAACCGAGTATAGAAAGAAATTAATGAATAGAGCAGATGACTTGTTTTGGCTCTAAGGCATGTATGTTGTGATCTTAAATGGTTTTATAGTAATGACTGATATTGAAACAAATCTATAATTCTAATGCATGTACTCTCCTTCTGTAGGTGGTTGCAAGTTTTGAATGAAATATCAAGGATATCTTTGTTCATTTTCAAATATTTGTTTGAATGTGTGCCTCTATTTTTGTTTTAATTCAAGGAATCAATTAAAATGCTTAAATAGAGCCATAAATTTGCAATAATTTACAAAGGATTTGGTAAGCAATCATGTCTTAGAAATTGCGAGCTCCATGATGCAATGTATTATGAGAGTTGTCCATTATTATCAGAATTAAATCATTTCTATATTACTAGTTGTTGTGTATGTGACTCCGATGCCCTATTTGACAAGACATTGGTCTATTTGTTAAATATTTGCATTAGAAGTGTATTAATTGTTTGTCTAGTCACCGATTTGAAATCAGAACGCAAATTCATTTTAAAATTCATCAATCATGAGGCATGTTTGTGAAGTATTTTGAAATAACCCTTGGTTCCTAGTGAGTGGGTCGTAGTTTGCTCAAAGATAAGCCAATCTTTCAGTAATTCATGTAATTTTGCTCCTCATAGGAATTGATTTGTGAATTAATATGTTCTACAACGTATGAACCAAAATGAACACAGTAAGAACACCCTCCTAGGTCCCACAGAGCCTGAAGTGTAGAAGATTTCAGTCTTCGACTGAATCTTGTCAGTTGGCCATTCATTTTAAGGGTCTTGATTAGAGGAGTTGGCTACTCTTTAGAGATTCCTTAAGTGTACTGGAAAAACACCAACAAGCTGATTTTAGCTTCAACCTGCAAGAAATAATGGAGAAAAGATGCCCATGCATGAATAAATATCTATTTTGGAGGTGGGAGTGTCAGTTAGGTGCACCAACCCTATTTGAAGAGTCAATTTCTATGCATGTCTCATTAACTGAATGTTCTAGGATGCCACATGCAAGAGGAAGCATTCAAAAATTCTAACTGAGAGTCAATTGGGCCCACTTTGACTTTTAGCTTCCAAGCTTTGGGGAGTAGAATTTTTTTAAAGATTTTCAACTTCTGCTGTGACGAACAACCTCTGTTTGAACCTGAATTCTAGTCGCTTGATTGATCTTGAAGCTTTGCTGATAGATTCATTGTGGAGCTGAATCAAATTTGGAAATATGTTCTTGGGAACTGAAAACCCTGAAAACCCTGAAAACTAAATTTGGTGGCTTGAAATCTTGGGCGCCTTTTGCCAAAATTGTGCTTTTTTCACCAGACTTAGCCATTTTTTTGGATGGTTTTCGACTTCTTCAATTTGACCCTCCATGCTTCAATCTGCAATCGTTGTTGATTGATGAATCTTGCAAATATGCTGAGATATGGAACGAAAGACCAGTTCAATTCTGGAAAGAATGATTGGTATTGCAACGTCTGAAAGTTGATTTATAAGGCTCATCTCTTGGCCTACAGGGGCACTTTTGTGTCTCTGAGATACATTTTTGCACTTTGTAGCCTTTGAGGAAATGCCTTTGTTTGACCATCGCCGAGAGTTTGACTACTCCGATGTTTGTGCTGACGATCTTATTGTGGAGATTCATCAACTTTGAAGAGATGTTCTTGGGAATCATGAAGTCAGATAACTGGATTTGAGGCCCGAAAAAGTTGGGCGCCTTTTCCAGGAAGGGTGCATCTTTTTTAACAGCCAAATTTTCACGTTTATCAATTTGCCTTTGCCTTCAGTGTTTTACACTTGCTCTTCATTCACGAGCATTCGACAAGTCTCGAGAGTTGGCTGCTGGATTCATCGCGTAGCTGGAAGGATTCTGAGTAGATCTCTTGGAGAAGACAACTGCTAAAAGCCTCATCTGATTGACCAAAAGTCTAGGCGCCCCTGGCCTATAGGGGTACATTTGACCTTTTGACTTTCATTTCATCCTTTGTTTTATGTGTTCACTAGATCAATAGCTACTACTGTTTGATATGTCTTGTGGACCGCCGAACAAATTTGTTGTGAAGCTAGACTGAAGCCGGGAAGATCGTCTGGAGATAGTCGCATGAAAAAAATGACATTTGATGGCTCTTATTCTTGGGCGCCCCTGGGCTACAGGGATGCAATTTCCGTAACAGACTGCCATTTGGGATGTTTGTTGACCTTCAACATCTTCTGCCTCTGCCTCTGCCTTCATTTGTCAGTGTTTGACAAATCTGTTGGATTTGCTTGATGATTTGCTGGAAAGCTAGCAAGATTTTAAAGAAGACGACTGGTTTTGCAAGTGTTAACCACTGCATTTGGCCTCTTAAATTCAAGGGCACCCTTGGCCAGCAGGGGCGCTTTTGGCTCCAGACTTGATCATTTTCTGATAATTTTCACCTCTTTCGCGCTTCACGATCACCATGTTGCTTGACTGAGTTGACTGCATTGAAGCATTGCTGTTGCGAACGTGAGTATGTTCACCATTGTGATTGCATTCACCAATTTACATGCATAGACACTACAAAGTTGACTTGGGTGTTGACTGCAAAGGCATCTCCCTTGTTGCAAGGCATACCGTTTCCAGACTTGGAGTATTTTACATTTTTCACCTTTTGAAAATCCCCTTTGTCGCGAAGCATCTTTCGCCATAGAATCTTCATTGAAGCATTTGAGGCTTAGATTTTAACCCCTGATATCTAGCCATCTGCCATTGTTGACCTCAGAGGTCCTAACTTTTCTCCTGAAAAAGTGAAATAGACCCACTAGAGCAAAACTAACTTTTTCTTGATTCTGACTTGACCAGTGTGACTGTGAAGTGAAATAAGCCAATCAAAATTACTTTCAGTCATTTCTGGAAAGATCCTATTTTTAGGGTTTTTCCTCAAAATAGGGGCTTGAAACCATAATTTTCAAAAGTTCGAAAATTTGCCAATATCCTCTGGACAGTAAACCCACAGAAAGCCCATGCTTCGTTTGACCTAAAATTGACTTTTGACGATAATTTTACAAGATTTAGACCATTTTAATCAAATGCCTTATTGAAGCAAATTTTTTCATTTTGGGTACAACAAGTATTGAAGAAGTGAAGGCATTATTTTCTTCAAGGAGTTTGTGTCTTACATAGATCATTAAGCCTTGGAATTTAGAAAGGGACAAGGGAAATTAAATTAGAGACACGTGAAACGTGTAGAATTTCTCCAAAGTTATTTGTTTGCTTTAAAACACAAAAATATAAATCAAACTGAGGGGATTCCAACCCACGACCCTACTCTGATACCACTTATTAGGAGTTGAGATGGTCCTTTTTCCCAAAAGGCGCACTTGTTCAAGAAACCGCTACCATCCTAGTTAAGGACCAACGGGAGGTTGTTAAACCATGTCACAAATCTCGAGGGGAGATCTTGGACAGGTTTCAACATCTGTGTCTTACATAGATCGTTAAGCCTTGGAATTCAGAGGGACAAGGGAAATTAAATTAGAGACATGTGAAATGGGTAGAATTTCTCCAAAGTTATTTGTTTGTTTTAAAACACAAAAATATAAAATCAAATAAAGTTGCAAATTCTTTGAGTTGATGATGTCTTTTGATGATTGAGTTGTAGCTTGAGGTGATTGGGTTTGATTCCATGAAGGAATTAAACCTTGAAGATGAAGATTTCAAGGATGTATGGGAAACATGCAAAAATCTAACTAATATCAAATATGAATAGAAATCCATGGTTGGAATTCTTTGTGCAAGATTAGTTGTTATTTATGGGACATTAGGGAAAATTTGATGAAGAGAAACATAGTGGAGGATTGATAGGCCATTTTGGCATAGATGAGACACTCATACAATTGAGTGAAAGACATTATTGGCTGAAGATGGGAGTAGAGGTGAAGAGGTTTGTGCAAGGATGGCTAATTCGTCAATATGCCATAGGGAAAAGTCAAAACATAGGATTACACCAATTGTAGCTAGTGTTGGACAGGCCGGGGGATGACATTAGCACGGGTTTTCTATTTGGATTTCTAAGAATTCAAAAGGGTGATGATTCTATCTTTGTTGTTGCTAACAAATTTTCAAAGATGGTAAACTTTATTACTTGCAAGAAGGCAAGTGATGCCACACATACTATATATTTGTTCTTTAGAGAGTTAATGAGGTTGCATGGGTTGCCTTAGAGTATTGTTCTATATAGAGACACAAAGTTTGTTGGGAACTTTTAGATAACCTTGTTGAAGATATTTGATACTTAATTGAGTTTTAGCTTGATGAACCATCCAAAATTAGATGGGAAAATTGAGGTAGTTAATTGGAACCTTTAAATTTATTGGCAAAAGTTGAGTTTACATATAATATTTTAGTTAACGGGAGCATGACAAAAAACCCTTTTCAGATATTTATGGGGTGGGTGTTATAGAATTGAGAGTCATCACTGATTCAAGGTGAAAGAGTGCTAAAGTAGATGATTTTATATACTATTTGAAGGAAATGCATGAACAAATGAAGCGGAAGTTGGAGTAGAGAAGTTCGACCTCCAAACATGTTGATCTGAAGAGGAGAGAGGAGTATCAAATGGGAGAATTAGAAATGAATTGTCTGGGGAAAGAGAGATTTCCAAAGGGCACATATGATAAATTGAAATGGAAAAAACTCAGTTTGTGCAAGTTTTAAAAAGAATTGACCAATGCATATGAAATCAAGCTACTTGAGGGAAAGAGTATTTCTTCAATTTTTAATGTAATATAGTTGTATGATTTTCATGAGGAGCAGATTGTTGGTGATCAAGAGGAATTGGATTTTAAGTTCTTGATTGGAAGTATCAAATGTTGGAGAAGGAGAGAGTGGAAATTGAGATCATTTTGGATTACAAGATTGTCAAAAAGAATATTTGAAGTAATTGGTTAAATGGAAAAATAAAGTGATTGAGGATTCCACATGCTTGAACCCCACATAGATTGGCAACATAAGTCACATTGTTGAAGAACTTAAAATTAACTAGTGAGCAAGGGCTGTGATGTCCCCATCCTAGTCAGCGCAGCTGGTTACGTGGTTAGCCTATTATTTTGATCCTCGTAGGCTGACAGATGTGTGCAGAGGATCATTTGAGGCAGTTACTCAGTGTTCTGGAGCTTCATTGTTGCAGTTGTTTCAGGTTGGGCCTTCGCAAAATCCTTCAGAGTGGTTTTTCAGAGACTTTCTATTTTTAGAAAGTTGGACAAGTGGAAGCTGCTATTTTGGGCAGGGCACCTGGTTCAGCTGTTTAGCTCAGAGTCGACCCAGTTCATCAGTTTGACGGTCAGATGGAGAAATAATGGAGTATTTGATGATTTATTGAATAATTAATATTTTTGACTTTATATTAAAGTCACTTTATTAATTATTTAAATATTTAATAAAAAGGTGTATTATAAAGTATTTATTATACTTTATAATAAAGTGAAAATTTTATATAATGAATAAGTAATTATTCATTAATGATGGCGCCAATTATTTAATATATTTCTCCTAAGTCAAAAAGGGGCGTATTTAATCATTTAAATTAAATGATTATTAAAAGAAGGTTTTGGGTCGAATTTTCAAGGAAGCTATATAGTCACAGGAAAAGACAAATCGAACTCTTATGATTTGATTATTCAATTTGTCTTCTATTTGCTCTGAGCATTGAAGTTTGCAAAACCTAGGGTTTCAGCAGACGAACGATTTTGGAGAACGATACCTCTTCAGAATCTGGCATACTGAGACTGTGCAATACCAGTTGAAGATTGTCTACTTGATAGCTTCACACAGAGGTTACAATTTGAGCTTATTGATCGATTCAGGCAGAGTTTGCAGAGAGTATTCATCAGTCATTTGGGGCGAACCTTTCAGAGTTCTTTTCACAGAGATCTGGCACCATTTCCAATAAAGCCGTACCATATTTATTCTTGCTGCTGGGCCGTACAGTTCTGTCCTTGCAGGGCCGTACTTCTCTTTCAGGAAGAAACGCCTTCATCTTTCAGTCTTTGGTAGAGGGATCCAGTGCGCCTTGGGTATCTGGAGATTTCTCTTGTTCCGTGCCTGGAGATTCATGTTAGCCGTACTATCTTCTTCATTATTTCATGTGGCTGCAACAGCAATTAGGTTCCTTTAGAATAAAGTAGTATTTCATTCATATGTTCAAATTTTGATATTGTAAAAGCTCTGGAAACTCAATAAATTTGTGCGCCTATATATTCTGAGTATTTTCCAAGCATTTTCATTGCCTTAGGAATTATTATGAATTTTTAAGCATTTTATAGAGCAAATCGCAGCTTTCTTGTTTATTATCAAAAACCTCAAAAAAATACAAAACACAGAAAACTCTCCAAAATCAGCATTTTAGTTAGGGTTTCGGGGTTGAGAATCACCTGGATTCTTACAGTGGTATCAGAGCACAGATTTCCTGCCATCCTGTGCTTTTTCAGTTGCTTTTTCAGAATACAGAGTGCTTTTTGGTTGCTTTTTCATGAGTAGAGACATTATTCATTATACCAAGGGTACAGGAACAGGTAGAGTTGAGGATTGGACAGGTCCACCTATTCCTAAAGGTGAGACAGTGTCAGGAGTATTGGGTATTCACAAATCTAGCTCCAACAGCAGTGAGAACAGTGTTGCAACCCTAATGGCAGACCGTGAGATCCCTGCAGAGACACATAGGGATTCAGGGAAAGCACATGCAGAGGGTGATATCACTGATGAGGAGTTTAGACGCAGGCACGACAACATGATGGACATGATGTCCCAGTTGATGGGCACTATTAGGCAGTGTACTCCATCACAGCCACATTATATTCAGATCGGACAGTCGAGCAGGACTGTAGGAGTGGACTAGCCTTTGGCATCAGCACCACGACAACCATCACCAATCTACCATGAGTGTAGGCCTGGACAA
Source organism: Sequoia sempervirens (assembly GCA_007258455.2). Taxonomy (NCBI): domain Eukaryota; kingdom Viridiplantae; phylum Streptophyta; class Pinopsida; order Cupressales; family Cupressaceae; genus Sequoia; species Sequoia sempervirens. The sequence goes on along the minus strand of VDFB02021265.1, from coordinate 48,578 downwards.
CTTACATTCTTACCCAGAGAGACCCCACCTCCGACTCCGGGGGTAGAGCAGCAGGGGCATCACCAGGAGTTTCAGCCGCATAATGGTATGTCAGTAGCAGATGTGACTAGATTTCACGATGAGTACCTATCATTGGCACCTGAGATCAGGCAGGCACTATCTTTTCATGAGTTTATGGATGTTCATAAACCTAGAGGAGGAGGCAGATTTGACCGTAGAGCTCCTCAGCATCAGCAGCCACTGCCACAGGTGAACAGGGATTTGCAGTATGCAGTTAGCAAGATCACCTTGCCATATTTTGATGGGTCTGATAAGACGTCAGCGAGGTCTTGGGTCCAGAAATTGGACAACTATCTATCACTGAGGCCTATGCAGAAGGACGAGGCCATTAAGTTTGCTACTTTGCATCTTGATGGACTTGCGCATGATTGGTGGCATCACGGCATGTACACACTTGGCCATCATGCAGTTACTACCTATCAGGAGTTCACTAGCAGGCTCATAGAGCGTTTTGATAAGAAAGATCCGGAACTCTACTTCAGAGAGCTAGCTCAGCTCAGACAGACAGGTAGCTTGGATGCGTATGTCAGTGAGTTTAAGAAGGTTGCAGTCATGGTGACAGGCATTTCAAAGCGGAGACTTGTTATACTCTTTGTCGAGGGGTTGACAGAGCCTATGAGAGGTTGGGTAAAGGCATTTGATCCTCCTACCCTTCAGAAAGCCATGAGGAAGGCGTGAAACATGGAGCTTGCAGCACCTCGCAGCAAGTTCACTTCAGGTTCGACATCCTACACGAGGCCTAATAGGTCTTTTGATAGGAATAGGCCCTTTGACAGGAGGAGGTATCAACCGGATCCTAAGAGACAGAATGCACCACCCTTTGACAGAGAAACACTAAACGACTTGCGGAAGAAAAAGTTGTGTTTCTTGTGCAAGGCACCCTACAATGAAAAACATGTATGCCCACTTCGTCCCAAGGTCAAAAATAATTAGATGGAATGGTTTTATGAGGGCGAAGAGCAATCTGATCTGTCAGACCAGCAAGCTGATTCCGAGCATTCAGATGATGACAGGTCCGAAAATGAGGGTGAAAACGAAGGAGGAAGGAAGCTACAGGAAGCACACTTGACTAGCCTTCAGAGAGATGGGTCATTTAGGCTTCGCGGGCTTCTAGCAGGTCAGAAGGTGATCACGTTATTGGACACGGGTGCCACACATAATTTCATTGATGTACGGTTGGTAGAGAGACGTGGTATTCAGACAGAGGAGTTTGAGGGTATCCGAGTCAAGGTGGCGGATGGGTACACCCTCAAATGTGACCGAAAGATTACTGATCTTCCGATGCGACTGAACAACTATGAATTCAAGACTGAATTCTATGTTGTTAATATGGGAGATACTGATGTGGTGTTAGGGATGGCATGGTTGCATGATTTGGGTGAGTTCACACTCAATTTGCGAGACATGGAGATGAAGTTTAAGGTTGATGGGAGACCTCATTTCATCAAGGCCATTAGAGATAGTAATCTGAGGATGGTTTCGTTCAGACGGATGGAGAGACTCATTCGTCATGATATGGTTGACTGGGCGGCAGAGTGCATGTTGATGCCAGCTCAGCAGGAGCAGCAGAAGGGTGAGTACCACCCAGACATTCAGATACTGAGGACTAAACACTCCAAAGTGTTTAGCAACATTCCACCTGGTAGACCACCAGATAGAGGCACTGAGCATATCATTGAGTTGGAGGAGGGCGCAAAGCCCGTTATGATCACACCCTACAGGCATCCGAAACGACTCAAGGATGAGATAGAGAAGACCATCAATGAGTTGTTAGCTATGGGACACATTAGACCTAGCAAGTCACCTTTTGCTTCATCGGTTGTATTGGTGAAGAAGAAGGATGGATCACTTCGGATGTGCATAGACTACCGACAGCTCAACAAGAGGACAATTAAGAACAGGTACCCTATACCACGCATTGATGAGTTGATTGATGAGTTACACGGCGCTATCTTCTTCACGAAGATTGATTTGAGGTCCGGGTACCACTAGATTCAGATGAGGGAGCAGGATATTGAGAAAACCGCTTTCAGGTGTCATTGCGGTCACTTCAAGTTCTTGGTTATGCCCTTCGGTCTAACCAATGCACCTGCCACCTTTCAGGCTACTATGAATAGGGTTTTCAGTTCTCAGCTGCGGAGATTTGTATTGGTCTTCTTTGACGACATTCTGGTATATAGCAGGTCATGGGAGGAGCATTTAGCTCACTTAGACGCAGTTTTGGGTATCTTGGCTGACGAGTCTTTCTATGCCAAGGAATCCAAGTGTGAGCTCGGTATGGAGGAGTTGTTGTATCTAGGGCACATCATCAGTGCCAAGGGAGTGAGTATGGACCCTGAGAAGGTCTGAGCAATAGTTGAGTGGCCGGTACCTGAGAACCTTACCCAGCTCAGAGGCTTCATCGGGTTGTGTGCTTTTTACAGGAGATTTGTTAGTGGGTTCTCACGTCACGCCGCACCCCTTACTGACTTGACAAAGAAGGGGGCTTTTACTTGGTCACCACAGGTGCAGGAGTGCTTTGATAGGTTCAAGGTGATCATGACTTCATGTCCAGTGCTAGCATTGCCTGACTTTACAAAGTCGTTTGATTTATTTTGTGATGCTTCAGGAGAGGGCATTGGTGCCGTTTTGATGCAGGAGCGACACCTATTGCTTTTGAGAGCAGAAAGCTTAGGGGTCCTGAGAGGTTCTACAACATTTACGACAAGGAGATGTTAGCCATTATGCATGCTTTGGCTAAGTTCAGGCAATACTTGGTAGGCAGCAAATTCAGTGTTATACAGACCATAATAGCCTGAAACACTTCCTTGGACAGCGAGACTTGAATGAGAGGCAGTAGAAATGGGTCAGCAAACTGCAGTCGTATGACTTTGACATCACCTTCATTAAGGGGAAGCAGAATGTTGTAGCTAACGCCTTGTCTCGTAGACCTCAGTTGAATGCCATGGCACAGATCTCAGAGGATTAGAGGCATCGGATTATTGCAGAGTATGCTAAAACCCATGGGCTTCTAGCATTGTTGACAAGACAGAGCAGGATGATAGGTACACTATTGTAGATGACTTGATCATTTACAAGGGGCGGATTTTTCTGATTCCTGGCTCTGAGGTGAGGGATACAGTTTTGAGAGCCTTTCATGATCTTCCTATGGCGGGCCATCCCGGGTACTACAAGACATATAAAATGGTTCGGGAACGGTTTACTTGGAAAGGGCTGAAAACTAATGTCCTACAGTCTGTTCGAGAGTGTTCTGTTTGCCAGTAGAACAAGCAGGAGCACACTTATCCTGCTGGATTGCTCCAGCCACTTCCGATACCTGACAGGAAGTGGGAGTGTTTATCAATGGACTTTATCACGGGTTTGCCGAAAGCCCAAGGTAAAGATTGCATCTACGTAGTGGTTGATCGGTTGACTAAATATGCACACTTCTTCCCGATTACTACTACATTCATAGCATCGCAGACTGCAGAGCTTTTCTTCAGAGAGGTATTCCGTTGCATGGGTTGCCTCGGACGATAGTTAGCGATAGAGACAGTCGGTTCATGAGCAACTTTTGGCAGGAGTTGTTCAGGCTTTGTGGGACCGAACTGACACCGAGTACCAGCTACCATCCGCAGACAGATGGGCAGACAGAGATTGTCAATAAGTGGGTGGAAGGTTACTTGCGCAATTACATAGTTGGACAGCAGAGAGCTTGGGTGAGGTGGATATACCTCTGCGAGTATTGTTATAACTCGACTCACCACATGACGATACAGATGACACCCTTCATGGCTTTATATGGGTATGAGGCGCCCAACCTTTTGGACCTGATATTGAGTGATAGCAGAGTGCCGAGTGCAGGGGATATGATGCAGAGTCAGCAGGACATTTTGAGGTCTCTCAGAGACAATATCCAGTGGGCACAGAATCAACAGAAGCAGTATGCTGATCAAAAGAGGGTTGAGCGTTCCTTTGATGTGGGTGATGTGGTGTACCTTATGTTGCAGCCGTATCTTCAGTCTACTCTGCGGAAGAGTGGGGTGGAGAAGCTGAAGCCTCGTTACTATGGTCCATTTCGTGTTGTCAGACGAGTGGGCAAGGTTGCTTATGAGTTGGACTTGCTAGCAGATAGCAGGGTTCACAATGTGTTTCACGTTTCTCGCCTGAAGAAGGCATTGGGTCAGCATGTGATACCCTCTCCAGTTCTGCCACCCCTTGATGACGAGGGGAAATTGATATTAGTACCTGAGGCCATCCTCGAGATGAGAGAGAGACACCTTCGGAGGCGGGTGATCAGGGAATATCTGATCAAGTGGAGAGATTTGCCAGTTGAGGATGCTACATGGGAGTCAGAGGAGATTTTACAGCATCCAGAGTTGAGATTGCTTGAGGACAAGCAATTTCAGGGAGGGCGGACTGTGATGTCCCCATCCTAGTCAGCGCAGCTGGTTACGTGGTTAGCCTATTATTTCGATCCTCGTAGGCTGACAGATGTGTGCAGAGGATCATTTGAGGCAGTTACCCAATGTTCTGGAGCTTCATTGTTGCAGTTGTTTCAGGTTGGGCCTTCGCAGAATCCTTCAGAGTGGTTTTTCAAAGACTTTCTATTTTTAGAAAGTCGGACAGGTGGAAGTTGCTATTTTGGGCAGGGCACCTGGTTCAGCTGTTTAGCTCAGAGTCGACCCAGTTCATCAGTTTGACGGTCAGATGGAGAAATAATGGAGTATTTGATGATTTATTGAATAATTAATATTTTTGACTTTATATTAAAGTCACTTTATTAATTATTTAAATATTTAATAAAAAGGTGTATTATAAAGTATTTATTATACTTTATAATAAAGTGAAAATTTTATATAATGAATAAGTAATTATTCATTAATGATGGCGCCAATTATTTAATATATTTCTCCTAAGTGAAAAAGGGGCGTATTTAATCATTTAAATTAAATGATTATTAAAAGAAGGTTTTGGGTCGAATTTTCAAGGAAGCTATATATTCACAGGAAAAGACAAATCGAACTCTTATGATTTGATTATTCAATTTGTCTTCTATTTGCTCTGAGCATTGAAGTTTGCAAAACCTAGGGTTTCAACAGACGAACGATTTTGGAGAACGATACCTCTTCAGAATCTGGCATACTGAGACTGTGCAATACCAGTTGAAGATTGTCTACTTGGTAGCTTCACACAGAGGTTACAGTTTGAGCTTATTGATCGATTCAGGCAGAGTTTGCAGAGAGTATTCATCAATCATTTGGGGCGAACCTTTCAGAGTTCTTTTCACAGAGATCTGGCACCATTTCCAATAAAGCTGTACCATATTTATTCTTGCTGTTGGGCCGTATAGTTCTGTCCTTGCAGGGCCGTACTTCTCTTTCAAGAAGAAACGCCTTCATCTTTCAGTCTCTGGCAGAGGGATCCAGTGCGCCTTGGGTATCTAGAGATTTCTCTTGTTTCGTGCCTGGAGATTCATGTTAGCCGTACTATCTTCTTCATTATTTCATGTGGCTGCAACAGCAATCAGGTTCCTTTAGAATAAAGTAGTATTTCATTCATATGTTCAAATTTTGATATTGTAAAAGCTCTGGAAACTCAATAAATTTGTGCGCCTATATATTCTGAGTATTTTCCAAACATTTTCATTGCCTTAGGAATTATTATGAATTTTTAAGCATTTTATAGAGCAAATCGCAGCTTTCTTGTTTATTATCAAAAACCTCAAAAAAATACAAAACACAGAAAACTCTCCAAAATCAGCATTTCAGTTAGGGTTTCGGGGTTGAGAATCACCTGGATTCTTACAAGGGCTCATAGTGCTTTTCAGTTACTTTGGTTGTTTGAAGTAGAAGCATCCTAGGCGTATGGTAATCAACATCTATAAGACAAATAATATTTACTTTTTAATTTTCTAGATTTTGGAAGCATTCCGAAAAAGGGACAAAAGGATGTGAAAGGTTGGAGAATCCAAAATGTCAAGGGTTGAGGAAAATCAATTGATTTAACAGTTTTCCAATGATTGTTATAAAAGAATTGAAAGCTTAGAGGGAGGGTTGGGAAGACTTAGTTTAGATTTTAAAATGTAGAGCACATAGAATTGTAGATCAATCTTTGAGAGGCACAATACTATAAAAATATATTATGCGAGAATGACTTGAATTTTACAATAGATTACATTGTCTTTTATAAAGACTTCAATTTTCTTCTGTGTAACCATATTGGCAACAATGACCGTCAACTACCTATTAACAATAAACATTTATTTACTAATTATAACTTACTAATAACAACCTAACAACATTTATTGACTTAGCATTCATTTACTAACATTTTTAACTTACAAACTAAGATGTAATATTTCCAACATTCCTCCCCTTACTACATCACTATAGACAAAGGTAGGAACACTAGTACTAGACTTGGACAAACAACCCAAAATATCACACATCGACTAGGACACATGTAACTGGAAATATGAGTGGATGCTCTTCCTAACCATCAATACTTGTGAATCGAGACACTATCAACAAGTACATGACTCCTCTTTTGTATCAAGACACATGCACTTTCCACAAATAAAATATTCTACATGTGAATCAAGGCATACTCTTTATCTACAATGCAGCACTCTTCATGTGAACCAAGCATACTCCATATTCACAATGCAACAAATCCATCTTTGAACTGAGACATACTCTACATCCACAGGTACAAAACAAGGGAACATATCCCAAAAACCCCCTTGATCTGGTGTCTCTAAAGTAGTGTGTCCAATCTTTGATTGAGAAGCTAATTTAAGATGGGAATGTGCCTCCATCCTCGTGGAAAGTCCCCTAACTTCCTCTTCAACCTCTAGGTTTTATCAACCAAATGTAACATACAAAGTCCCAAAAGCTTTGAAAACAGAAGCAGAAGGTGACATGAGAGGAGTAAACATTGTTAGGTTTAGAGTGTCAATTTCAACTGAAAATGCACCTTGTACATTTAGATTCCTTGATGTCCTCTTACAGCCATATTTAATATTTATATCTTCAAAGAAAACTGTTATTGCATCTTAATACTCCAAAAATAACATCTGTCAATTGCATTTGTAAGAAAATCCCAAATGCCCATTTAATTTTTTTTAGTATGTCTTTCATGCATGTCACCTGTCATATAAATTTGGAGTAAGTACTTTCGTCCAAACTTAAAACAATCACGTCTTTTAAATGATTTGTATCATCGACTCTAAAATATTGCCCCTTTTTTAATTTAATCTTCATGCAACGATATAGGTTTAGCCACCCCCTTTGCATTCACCATAATTTAATAGCTTTTAAACTGAAGCTACCCCTACTTTTATTTTTTACTTATCTGCCAAATAATGAATATTTGAAATTTCCTTTTAAATAAAATATATCTGCAACTTTCTTTGTAATCATGCAGATTTTTAAAACTCACAATCACATTGAATCATGGTAAATTGTCAGCGACAGCAGCATTCCAATGACAATCTGCTTTCTTTTTTAATTCTGATTCTAGCCACACTAATCCATGCTATGCATAATTTGAATGATAGTTAAGTGGCTAAATTTGGGTTGAATGCCTTAACTGCCAGTGAAGTCTTAAGCAGCACAAGATTTGTTTTTGGCAAGATTTTAAAGTACTGAATGCCTGCAATATATGCTCTTCTGTGCATGAATATCACACATCGACTAGGACACATGTAACTGGAAATATGAGTGGATGCTCTTCCTAACCATCAATACTTGTGAATCGAGACACTATCAACAAGTACATCACTACTCTTTTGTATCAAGACACATGCACTTTCCACAAGTAAAATATTCTACATGTGAATCAAGGCATACTCTTTATCTACAATGCAGCACTCTTCATGTGAACCAAGCATACTCCACATTCACAATGCAACAAATCCATCTTTGAACTGAGACATACTCTTCATAGTGCATCAGGGATATGTCTATTAAATCTGTGTTTTGGCTGCAAGGACAAGGCCACCATTAATTGCAGTTCCTATTCTTGATTGCATCAGCTATGCCAAGGTAGGAAAACTTGAGCAAGGAAAGGATTGTGACTTAATTTTCTTTCAATGAGTCACTGAATCCATCACAAATTATATAAATGATGGCTCTTGAAGAAGCCATATACCACTAGGCTGACAATCCTCACAACAGTCTCTTACTTTCTGCTCTAAGACAATCTCCTATGCTCCCAAACACTGCCCACATTTGCCAAAAAGAAACCCTTAATAGGAAAAGAACTTGTTTTATATGCACCATTGACGATTCGGTATTGGACTGAATTTGGAACACTTATCCAAGTGTGAAAACAGACCAATCATAATGTCTGTCCCACTCTGATGATGTTTAGGAGTTGTACAATCTGTTGTACAATTTTTTTCTGATGGATTCACATGCTGAAGAGCCCCTCCTGCTTTACTTTTTTCCAACTACTGACAGTTGGCACACTTTCTTTGGTCTAGACTCTACATATCCTTTTGGCGATCATATTAATCCTTATGTGTTGATGCTGGTTTAGGTTTGTTTGGGTGCGCTTGCATATCTCCTGTCATTTCTTGATATGTAGCATTGGTTCCTTGGGTTGTTTGTTCAGTACTTGGAGGTCTGATGTTTAATGTACAAAAATCTTACTATCTTTCTGATTCATTTTCCATTGTATCTCCCCATTTTGAGAGGCTTTGTCCACGATGGCACAATTTGAAGGAAGTTGAGGAAACAAGTTTCTCACCTTCTCCTTCATGCACCACTTGGCCTTTCTTTGTGCCTGTCCCTTGAGGCCTATCTGTGATTTCTCTTGCTTCCCCCTCTGTTTGTTTCTGATCTTCATTTTGAGCACTACATTCTCTTCCAATTCAACTTGTGCATCTAGCAAAAAGTTTTCAATTGAACAGGGTGGCTCAAAGAGTTGTATGTTGATCACATTCACTAATAAATACATCTTCATATAGGAGGAAAAATTCAACTTTAATGCATTATCAGTAGCTTGTGCTATTTTAATGGAACCATACCTCAATGGCTTCAACTTCTTTGCCTGGCCATGGATTTCATCCTTGCTCACAAAGAGTCAAACCATGTTTCTAACTTGATGGAATGCTCCTTCCTATGCTGTCATGATGCTATTTATTCATAGCTTTAGACCCCCTTTATCTACTCTTGGAATTTGAGGTATATTTTCCGAAGTTTCTCAATGAATTTCTCAACCTTTGATGCCTCCCAATGTGCCTCCTTTTTTTCCTCTTCTTATTGTAATGCAATATACCTTTTGGTTGCGTCATTCCTCAGCATTTGCTATTGGGTTGATGATGGCAACAAACTAGTTTCTGCCACTGGGACACTGTACAAATATTTAACCATTGCTTGCAAAGTGGAGGGTAAAGAGAACAATGTTGGAATGAGTTGAAACATTGGCAAAGGTAGTCTGCAAAATGCATCAGTGGATTTGATTAATTATACTAATTTGAAAGTTGCAATTAACTTCTAGTCCGTAGACATCGTTAATAACCATAATCTTTGATAGTATGATAATTGTGTGATCGCGAGTAAAAAATTCTACTCATTTTAGTCCATGGAAACTGAGATGTGTACCAACATTTAGTAGGAACTGAATGCCAAATTAATGCTGATTTCTCTTCATTTTATTTGGTATGAGAATATATTATATAACTTAATTGGATGCTTCCTAATTTGTTCTCTACAGGTTGGTTTAATTGCTGCCAATGATGGAATATTGCTTCGTAACCACATAGCCAGAATTCTTAAGAAGCACTTTCGTACTAAATCTTACTATGTTGATCTTCTTGATTTGTTCAATGAGGTAAAATTTGCTTCTAATAAATCAGGTAGATATCTTTCATTTGTTGTGACTAGCACCAGTAAAAAAATATTAAATACTTGATCTTGTCTGGTGTAGGTTGAGTTTCAAACAGCTTGTGGCCAGTTGTTGGATTTGATTACCACCCATGAAGGAGCACTGGATCTCTCAAAGTACAAAATGCCAACGTATGTGACAAACACATGCATTTAGATATACCATATGAGACATGGTTTTTTAATAGTCTAAATTTATATGGGATTTTTACATCTAAATTGGTAAAAGGAATCAAGCATGGAGTCAATTGTGAATCTCTTATTAAGAATATAAATAATCAGTGCTTTCAGGTTGTTGGGGTTCATATGATGGACCTTTGATTTTTTTGCCTATCAACATTATTGTCATGCTTTCATTTTTGAATTGCAAAGTTGCTGGTTTTGATATAGGTTTGGGTGTGGGCATCGGATATAGTGGTTTGTTGATTTTTTTTTGTAAACTAGGTTTGTTAAGACTTGTGTATGCCTTACAAAGAACATATAAAATATAAAAAACTTACATTGCACATCATTTTTGGGATGGGAACGGCGAGAAACATGGAGACACATTTTGGGAATTGTAGGGGATGAGAAGGTTTTATTGAGATGACGAGGGATGACAATTAAAAAGTGGGGAAAATTTAAAAATATATAAAATTTCAATTATTGATATGACAAGGCATTCACCATATTCATTATATAATCATTTTATATAACATTAGAGCTGAATTGAGAATTCACATGGGAGTTGACATATAAATTAACAAAATTTCATTGCGTTCATTGTCAATGTGCATATACAGCAAAAGTCTACAACTACAAAAAGACAATTTAGAAAATTTGAAAAACAATAAACTGCACAGCAACTAGATCTCCTGCTGCTATGCCTTTATCTTTGTCTGCACCAAAACCAAAATTTGATTCGCTCCCAATATGAGGGATTACATCATTCAATGGAATCCCAACCAATCCCTCTTGTGCGTTCTCGTCAATTTGTGGCATCTTTGGGATCAAATTTTTTCTATACAAAGGAATTAGTAACTTGTCAAAGGTGGTGCTCAACTCTACTTCATCCTTGCCATGCCATGTCCGCCATTTGATAGGATTAGTTTGAGCTAATGTAGTCCTATTTATCCTAGACTTTGGTTTGTTAAATGTTGGCCACAAAGATTGACAAAAACAATCCATTGCTATTGAATTAAAGTTGCCTCCTCAATGCTATACATCTTTTGATTTTTCATGAACACTTCTTTTACTTCGTCATATTTAGGAGACATTCTCCGAGCTCTTGGTGAATAGCATTTGAGATTTAGAGCATATATTTCCATATGAAGTGGGGTGTTCATAGTGTTTCACTACCATGTTTTACAATAGACCTGATATCCTCATAGAATCGCAAATAAGGGTTCTTGCTATGAATTACTTGTTTCATCTAGCCAAGCATGTTGTCAAAGGTCTCGTAACTCTCTTCAAGTCTAGGTAAGTTTATATTAGCAAATCTAATTATCTACACAATAGGCAAAATGAACACACATATCTAGAAACAAAAAATTCAATAAAAAAATGACTTAATTGACAAAGTGAATAATAAAGTTTTCAAATTTTAAAATTTGAAATACAAAAAATGAAAAATAATATATAAGTTACAAACATTAATAAGACAAATTTCTTACCTTATAGTAGAACACCAATCATCATTAAGGATATTTTGCTTCATACTCATTCCTTAGCTATGTTTCCCTTTGTCCATCTATCCTACTTTGTATTAGTAATCATTAATTATATAGGCTCCTACACCTCAATCATCCTCTCTAGCAAAATGAAGTAATTGCTTATATAGTCTCTATAGGTTTTAGTAATTGTTTCCTTGAAAATTTTGTGAAGAGAGCAAATGGGATGTGGTGGTTGCAAATGAACATTTGTATATTTCTAGCTTTGGCCACCACTTTCTTCCTGTTGATGTGATTTTTGTGACCGCACCAATCAGCAGAACAAAGTTGTCCGAAGGCTACTCCATTCTCTCTTGATCAAAGTATTCCGTGTGCTAAGATTGCTAGAAAGATCGCATGTTCAACTCCAAGGTTTCGAAATGCTTTGGAATACCCTCAGTTGGTTCGTTGTGAATTGCTGTTTACACGAGGGGACTTACACAATTGTTCACATCGCTTGCAATTGACAACAGATGGATGATTGGAAGAGATTTATGCAATGCAGATGATTGGCAATAAGGTACGTTTTCCTAAACTAACTAGAGATGAACGGAATTGAAATGAGTGTAAGGGTAAGAAGGTTCTAGATTCTATTTGTTGGGTGAAAATTATGTAATCGGCTTTTCAATAGATTACACAACTTGGACTTCAGCCACAGTTATGTGAGATGTGAATCTCTCCTCTCGGAAAGGGGAGGCGCCCTTCTTACTGCTAACAGAAGCGATAGTAAATCAAACAAATAATTACAAAATGTACACGAAACTCACGGAGTGGGGGGGGTGTGTTACATTCATCCTTCTCTCTTTTTTCAGAGAAGATGTTTACAATGCTTCATCGTTGAAAGTTCACAATTCTTGATAACCTTAAACTAACAACTAGCAGTAATACCAATATCTCTATCTCGTCAAAGCGAAGCGTAGAGATACCAGAAGTGATTAATAACAAACAAAATAAAGTAAAAAGGGAAAGCTCACGAAGGCACAAAGTCGTTCCGTAGCTTTATCAGTGTTGGATCTGTGTGGATGTACCGTTTGCTACGTTAGAAGCACAAAGTCTTCTTAGACGCAACAATTCTTCGAACAGCATGAACGATTACAAGCACAAAGTCTTGTAGATCATCCAACAAAAGTATCAATTAGCACGAACGATTACAAGCACAAATTCTTGTAGATCCTTCGACAAAAGTATCCAAGAGTATGAATAATTACAAGCACAAAGTCTTGTAGATTACTCAACCAAAACATGCAAGAGCATGAATGATTACAAGCACAAAGTCTTGTAGATCATTCAACCAAATGATAAACGGAAATACAAATGCAATCTAAATAATAAATGTAACACAAAGTTTACATCAACTACTTAGAGTCCTTCAGATTTTTCAAACTAATCACTACCAAATAAGATCAACTCACAAAAGTATCGAATTCAACGCAAAGTTTGGCTTGCAATCCTTTTCTTTATTAATCGAATTTCATTTACAAAGCATGAATGCAAAGTTTCACAAATTTGTTTCAAAAAGGGCAGCACTTCGTTGCAAAACACTAAAGGATAATTTACAATGAAAATCCCTCACATTATATAGAAAGAGGGATGAGCAAAATTAGGAAAGGGATTGAGAAAATCAGGGAAAGTTAGGTGAGCGATTTTAGGAGATCTCACCTAACTTTGACCAAAGTCAAAGTGTAATTTGTTTTGAAAATATTACATCTTTGGACTTGGTGTAATTACAATTTACAAAATGACATTCGAAAATGTCGAGAAATATTTACAAGATGCATAATGGGATGCACCGGAAATGTCTAACACTCGAGAATAGGGGGCTGCTTCACATTTCTTTGCATTGGGCGCGGAAGTCTTCAAATTTCCTCCTAGTCTCCTGCACAAACTTCTCATCTGGACCAACGGTGTAATCCACAATGGTGTGAATTCTCGTGATCGATCTCATGGCAAATGAGTGAACCTTCTTGCACCTGTCAAGATGCGTTTTCAGGTTGTCCAATGTGAGCCTTGTATCACAAATGATGTTCAGCGAAGCTTCTGAGAAGTTTGAACTGTCAATCAAATTCATGATGGCTTCCTTGAAGATCTGGGATATTTCTGTGGCCGGTAGGAAGATACGATTTTCCTCAAGGAGTTGACCAAGCAACTCTTTGATACCTTTTTCAAGAATGGTAATGATGTCTGGCCTTCTACATCTTCCTGTATTTGGTGAAGATCTTCAATGAGAGATTGAACCACTTGAATCCTGTGTTTCAGTGATTCTTTTACCTCTACAAACTTTTCTTTGTCGGGAATTACCCTAACCTCCACCAATTTGCTGAGCTTTACCTGTTTCATTTCCGACCATGACAACAGGCATTTTTCCATGTCTCTGCGCTCCTGGGAAAGTACACTCTTTTCTTTATCAAGCTCTGTGGTGAGCTTGGCCAACATGGTAGTTTTCTCATCCGCAGCTAAAACTATCTGAGATCCGTGTTCAATGATCTTTTCAACAAAATCATATAACACCCTCGCCTTTGGAGGCTTAATTTCTCACTCTTCTTTGACTGCTGGTTCAATACTTACCACCGCTACCGGTTGTACATTACTTCAGAGAACTCTATGAAGTCTCTTTACAACAAGGCATAATGCTCCTCACCGCTTCACATGTTACGAGCTTGCTCTACTTTATCCAGCCTTCCCGCCAAGATATCCAAAGTGACTTGCGCATCGGCTTTCGCACTTTCGTTGGTAACCTTGCCAAGCTGGACCTTTGTTACCGTGTAGTCCTCCATATTGACATCACCTTCTTCATTTGGTGGTATGCCAATTTCAGCATACTTGTGGCCAGACTTATCAACGTTCAGCCTTGAGTATACCTTTGCCTTTTTCTTCCCTTTGGCTTTTGGAAGAACTATCTCTTCGAGGTCGAGCTCCTCTGGAGAAATCATTTGCTTTTTGCGCTTCGACACTTGAGATATTAGCCAAGGAGGAAGAAAAGAAGTGTGAACTTCTGGATTTCATCATTAATTCACCATATTGCTACTCTCAAGTTATTGTCACATCCGAACTCACCATTGGTATCGCGGATTAATTGGAGAAGCATTTGTCATCATTGCTCCCCAGAAGTTGACACATTGAGCTGATCACGCATTGACTCATTCATGAAACGACAACTCGCTTTCAAAAGTGATATCACACGCTGGGCGTAAGACAAGCTAGGAATGGACGATGGGGCTTGACAAAGATATCAACCGTGATGGATGCTTGTCATCGGGCTGGAGTATCAAGTCGGGCTTGATGCTGCGTGGATAGGGATATCTCGATCGCAGGTGGAATGCATGTGGTAGGAATAGGTGACGAGGAACGGAGGTGGAGGAGTTCTTGAATCTGGAGGGGTATGAGGAACATTTGAAGTCACAGGCGATGATGTTCTGGGAATTTCTTCAACTACATTCTCAGGAGGAGAAGTAGTTATTTCTTGATCATGCCCGTGTTCCTGTTGATCACCCTCTTGTCTCTCCGATTCTGGTTCGCCTTCAAAGTCACCTTCAGATCCTTCTTCAAAATCTTCATCAGACTCTTGCCGCTTTCAGAAACCTCTTCGGCATCGGAGTCTGCTTCTGCTGAATCTTCATCTTCAGCGGATTGGTCGCTTGAAGTTTCTTCTTCATCGGAATCTATCTCCTCCAGAATAGGCTTTTTACCCTTAGAACGAGATGGATGAGATTCCGTGATTTCTGTCTCTTGGACAACCTTGGTATCTTTCTTACCAACAGTGAACTTGATCCTAGGACCTCTTCGCGAAGAAGTGGGAACGGCTGCTGATTTGTTTTTGTCGCGGAGTTTTTGTTGTTGGCGAGCTTCTGCTTCAGATTCCTCTCCTTCTGAGTCTGTTCTGAAACTTTTCATTGCATAACCATGTTTATGTAACCATTCTTCTGTGTTGGCTAGGATTGGCCTCATCCTTTCTCTCATGCTGGTAACCTCTTTCCTAGACCATTGTATTGCAGGCAACGGCCTTAGCAATGCCTTGCCTATCATAGACAAAATATTCTATGATATCACCCGATCTTCAAAATCCGTAGGTCGTAACATACCAAGATCTCTCGACGGTTGAACAAATAACCCGCAATAGTCCATTTTACTCTAATGGCTTCTTCATCTCTAATCTGCCTGTGATGTCTTCAAACGCACTGTGTTGGTGACCCTTTGCAACTTTTTTCTGACATCTCGGTAGTCGAAATCAAACCTATACCTGTAGGTTTTGATGGTCATGATCTGCATTTCAGCATAGACAGACTTAGCTTTTTGTGCAGTTTGGATAGTATATCGGCCGATGGTCAATGGGAACTTGAACCCACGCTTGTGGTTGCTTCTTCGTTCTTTCTGCACTGACATCAACTGTCTGCATGTTTCCATGAGAATCCACTTATCCGAAGGATAACGTGGTAGCATGTAGGGACAACCAGTGTAGCAGCCTACTCTTAAGTAAGTAAACGTTGGGAATTGGAGAAAAATGCATCTAACTTTACTTACCACCTTATAAGCCTCATCAGATACTCTTCTTCTTTCCAAAGCTGGATCAAAATTGAAGAGTAAAGGTGCAAAGAAAGCATCAGTGACCCGTCTGAA
The DNA here is from genome assembly GCA_007258455.2 of Sequoia sempervirens. Lineage (NCBI taxonomy): Eukaryota > Viridiplantae > Streptophyta > Pinopsida > Cupressales > Cupressaceae > Sequoia > Sequoia sempervirens. The sequence goes on along the minus strand of VDFB02021265.1, from coordinate 32,344 downwards.
ATGATGAAAGCTCTCCTTTAGCTCCAATTGATAGAAATATCTGTACACAGGCACCATCATCCAATTCCCTTTTGTAGATAGACCTCGAATTGTCTCATCACACCGTCACAGACACCAGGTAGGAAGTCATGTAGAACTTCAATGTAGGAGCATTGATCAATTGCTCGTGTATCTCATCACTGATTTGTTTGCCCCAGTCGATATGCACCTTCTGCCTTCTTATGATCCTGATGTATTCATACATCCAATCGTGAAAAGTGGATGATTCCGGCAAGCCTTTCACTCTGCTTAGAAACGTGATCATATCCTTGACGCCATCTTTGAAGTCACTTCTCAGGAGTCCTTTCGGCCATCTAGAAACAGATGATCTAGGCTTCTTTTGTTGAGTGTTTATCAACCGCTTAGCTTTACTGATCAAGATCGAAGATCTCCCTGCGGCTTTTGATATAGAGATGTCAATATATTTCTCCATATGAGGACCTTGAAGACAATGTCAAAGAAATCGGGGTCGAACTTAATCTTGTGCCCTAAGAGTCGATCACACTTCTGCTTTCTCTGATGTAATGAGACGCAACTTGAAGAACAAACTCGGTATTGTGCGCAGCTGTAGGGAACATCACCACCAAGTGGAGGTTGCTGTGTACGATCGCTCTCATTGAATCAGGAAGAGGCTTCGTCTCAGTTAGCTTTGCGAAGTCAACCAAGTCTTGATGACCAACTTCTGTATCTTTTATCTCTTCGACTTTGGAAAGCACCATAGTCGGCGGATAGACGCCTTGATATTTGTATTTCATCTTGCCTTTTGCTTTCGAAGAAGAAGGAGGCTTAGTAGCAGTCATCAAAAAGAACTGGAACCTGATCAATCTTGACTTGACGATCTTTGAAAATAGACTGCAATCCGTTTAGCCAGAACAAACATCAATTGTTAGGAAACATGGGAAAGCACGAAATGAGCACGAGGATGGGAAAGCATGGAGTGGATGACGAGGCACGCAAAACGATGCACAAAGACGAAAAAAAGAGGCTCAGGAGTGCACTGGTCGAAAATGAAGTTCATTTGGGAAGGTTTAGAGAAAACTTGGAAAAAGTGTAAGGGCGCCAAAATTCAGCGCCCTTACATCTCTGAAAAATTGCTTTTGATGCAAGGGCGCTAAATTTTAGCGCCCTTACATCTTTCAGTGTTAGGAATTTTTTGACATTTTCAAAATGTCACAGCGCTAAAATTCAGCGCTTCTGCAATTTTTGTCATTTCTGAAATGTAGATGTAAGAGTAAATGGCGATGGCGCTCGTGCTTGGCAAAGGCAATTTGTTTGAATCATGAAAGCTTTTGAACTTGTTTCAATCCCATTACATACACATTCAAAGGTTAAAGGAATTCTCTTTCACAATGATAGATCTTTTCAATGTTCACACCAAGACGCATAGAGAGGGAGACAAAGAGATTTCAACACAAACACATTGGATAGATACAAGTTCTCAAAGAACATCACGCATAGAGAAGAATGGGGAAAGAAACGCGAGGGAAGAGTAAGGAAAGAAATGCGTAAGGGAAGGAAAGAAAAGCGTAGGGTTCCAATGCGTAAGGAAACAAAGGCTCGCCATTCTAATTACGATGAAGACAAACAATGAATAGAAAACGCGAAGGTAAAACGTGAATGGAGAGAAGGAATGTGCGTTGGAATGAAAAACGCGAATGGAGAAGAACATGACGCGTAGGGAGAAAAGAAAAGAATGCGTTGGGTTCAAAAAACGCGAATAAAGAACATTAGATCATATACAAAAAGAAAGAAGAAGACTATGCAGAAAGACTTACCTGAACCAAAGCGCGAAGAACGCTGAGGAAGAATGCAAAACCTCAAAAACGTGATTTGCAGTTGAGAGGCAAACTCGCACAGCAAGAGGAAGAAAAGAACATGAAAATATAAACAACTAAAATGGCGAATTCGTTCACTTAAGTGAAAATGAAAATTAAAAACCTAACTCAAGTCAAGCAATAAATTTAGGCACGAAAAGTGGCACGATTGACGAAAAACGCGAAAACATGAAGAAACGTGCCAGAGCCATGAAAAAGTTTAAGTGGCGAAGGAAAATGTAATGGCACTAAAATTTAGCGCTATTACATTTTTTGGCAATTTCACTGCATGCAGGGGCGCTAAATTTTAGCGCCCTTGCATTTTCCAGATTTAGCCAATTTTGGCTTCGTATGTGAGAGCGACTTTTCAAGGTTACTACATTTTCAATTGCTAAGTAGACGATTGAAACTTGCGCTGAAAGATCTGCGTTCGAAGGATGCTTTTCTTGGCGAACTATGGAATGCACCGGTGGTAATGCGGCGAGGCTTAGGAACGCATTTCGAGGTGGCTTGGAAATCACTTCGTTATGCGTGCTTGAACTTCATGAATCCTAGGAAACGGACAAGTTTCGTAGGGGGGTTATCCGTGGAACGAGCACTGCTAGATTCTGTGATAACAAAATTCATCTTTGTTATGAATAGCTAGCGAGGTTTCTTCATCCCTCCTACTCCAATTAGCTTAAAGTAGCGTAATGTTCATTTTATGCAAGTAGATGTTAGTTGTGGATTTGTGGTATTGATTGAGGCAACTTCGTTTTAGTCCATACCACTAGTAGCTTGTTGACAGCAAGTTTTCCTTGTGTGGTCAACTGGAGCATTTTATAAGCCTAACTTCAGTTGTGATTCATATCTTGGTATGCGTCGTCTTGACGGTATCTTGATGTCGGATTGTAACTTGAAATTTTTTTGCCATCCCCTTGAAGATTGCACCAACTTTGTGTAAGTTGTCCAACGTGAGGTGGAGCAGAGTTTGGTTGAATTTTTCTGAAATTGATCCCGCGTCCCTTCTTTAGATAGAACATAGATTCTTTAATCCCTGTAGCCATTCAATTCCGCACATTTCTGGTTATTTTTAGGAAAATTCGTACCTCAATGCCAAATCATTCTCACAAAATTCCCTTCAAACCATTAAACTGTTGTCAACTACAAGCCTTATGAACAATTGTGTTAGTCCCCTCGTGTAAACAGCATATCACAACGAATCGACTGAGGGTATTCCAAAGCATTTTGAAACCTTGGAGTTGAACGTGCGATCTTTCTAGCAATCTTAGTGCACAGGATTCTTTGATCAAGAGAGAATGGAGTCGCCTTCAGATTACTTTGTTCTGCTGATTGGTGCGGTCACAAAAATCACATCAACAAGACCGAATGAGGGTGCCAAAAGGTGGCTAGTTCCCCAAAAGCACCGTCAACCTGAACAAAGACAATATCCCATACCTTTAGTTTAGCTTTAATAATTTATCTTTCACAATAACTCAACCTAGTTTCTTTCAACATGTACATGTCTGAATTCTAAGAGTCCATTTGGTGCTTGACCAAGCGCTTTGTGTTAGGGGTGTTTAAACCCCTAACATTCCATGAAGAAATCTTCATTACTTTTTAGGAAGGGTTTTCCCCTTCCCAAATCTCAATATTCTACACATTTTCATTTGGCCTTCAGTATCCCCATCTTGACAAAGTTTTTCTTTGTTGGTTTTGTACCCTTTCTTCTAGTCTCCACAATCTGGATTGTCTTTTGATACCTCGGTTTGGCACAACCCTAAGTCACTGTCTTCCTCAACAATTGGGTTGGAGATTAGGGGTGGCTCTTTTTCTTCTACTGCTACAATCTCCCCTTCCTCCAAGAAAATAATTGAATTGTCCTTTGTATCCTTGGATTCAATAATTGGGGGCATCTTTCAAAGGGAAATCTTTGCCTTATCTAGTATAGTCACATCAAGAGATCTATTTCTGTTTGTAATTCCAAATAGTGCATATGCCACATCAAATGTGTTGGCGTTCTTATCAAAATCTAGATTTGCAATCATTTGTAGATTTGTAGGAAGCAATATTTTCCTATTCTCTAGTTGAAAATTAGTCACTTGGAGGACCATTTTCAGATGCCTCCCCCTTGCAAAAGAAAGGGGAGGGCTCCAAAATATCTTTTCCTTGTGAGATTTCTATTTGAAATATTAGTCGAAGGGTTTTTCCAATTTGTCATCGAATGCCAACTAGTCGAACAATGTTTGCATATGATTGGGGTCGTTTCCACCTCCACCTTCTGCCTCCAAATGCCCAAATCCAATCTGAGCTCTAGTTCTTTTGGTGGGGGGTGAAGTTAGGTCAACAACAATACATTTCCTAGCTTACATTCCAAAATCCCCATTGAATATTTATTCATCTACTTTGATAAAGGTTCTTGGTTCTTCACAAATGATTCGTAGGGTTTCTCCATTCCAATACTTTGATGGAAGATTGTAGAGCCTTACCCACATCAAAGTTTTGCCTATTTTGTGAATGACTGGATTAAAATTTGGAACCCAATTGGCTGTATAAAAGCCAATTTTTCCCATCATCAAGGGTTTATGATTGAGAATCTCCTTCAATTCTTTCATGGGGCATTCAACCAAGAAGAAACCTTTGGGAAGCGATTTAAGCAATTTAATCTTAGTCTTTGGCCCCCATGTTTATGTGCACCATTTTTGAAGCTTTTCCCTAGCGGGCCACTCCCTAGCCCATTTCATGAAAAAGACACATTCCCTAAGATAGGCAATAGAGGAAGAAAGTTTGCCTGAATTCAGAAAGAGGGATTTGCAGCTTACTGACTATTTTTTTGTTGGAGAGGAATTCAATTCGCTCATGCAGCAATTTCCAAATTTTTTGGAATCTAGACACCTCTACTTCAAATTGACCAAGATATTGTTTCTCGAGTTTGCATCACTTTTTCACCTCAAATTATGTTGGCTGTTCCGCTCTGGGCTTCTATTCGACTTAGTGGAATTCCTTTCCCTCTTCGGGGGAGGAAAGTTTTTATGACACAAATTATTTGTGGATTTTCAGTTGAGAGACATTTTTTTGTTTTCTTTTTATTGAAAAAGCTTCTCACTATTCGTGCCTAACTTCTTAGCATATTTTGTAATGCCCCCAATTGGGAACCTTGAAATTTATGCAATATTTTTTGTAGTTTATGTTTACGGAAAATTGGAAACAAGCGCTCAAACATGTAACTAAACCCTACACTAGTTAGATCAGTAATAACAAGTTTCAGAATTTGATTTTATCATTCATTTATTAAATTAACGGTAAACAACTAGCCAATCCAATAATAAATGATGCTGAATTATTAATAGAAACTTTCAGATCTGAGTGTTAGTCCAAATAATTAATCATAATAGCTAAAAGTATCAGAAACAAACCCTTAAATGGTGAATGAGAGGTCAGCATTAATTCATTTATCATTGGAATTAAGCCTTTCAACCACACATAATGGATCAGCAATAAATCAGTTTTAGATTGCAAATAACAACAGTCCACTTACACCTTGCCAAATAGCTGTATGGATGGATGGAAGACTTCAAAGGGGTGGTGCAAGACTGAAATACAGATCTGAAATGAATATAAATGATGGTGCAGGCTGGGAGTAGGGTAATAACAATCATAACATGCTGGAAAATGTATGGTGCAGGACTGCAATGTTGGTGTCTATGAAAACCCTGTATGGTGGTGGCTGTAGCGGCATAAACCCTGCCAAATCTGTTGGCAAGCACTGATAGCAGAAAGCATAAACTAGGCGCAGCTGTATATGATCCCCGAATTCGGATAAAAATGGATAATGCGTTGATTTGCTTGTAAATATAAATTGCTTCAGTTGGAATAAATAGCAACAATAAGCTCAAATGTGACCACTAAATAGAATTGCTACCAATTGGACAAGAGGGTTTTTGTCCTCAAATCCACAATGGAAATCAAGAGGATTTTTGTACTCTGGATTTCACACACCAAGGGATTTTCATCCTTGAATGCTCAAATTCAAAAATTGAACAATGATAAAATGGATACCTTGCTTTGAGCACTTGCCTTTCCTTTATAGGTGCCCCCTTTTGGGCCCTTAATAAATTTCACTTTTTTCCTCTAAGAATTTAAAAAATATTTCTTAAATAAAGTATTACGTAGGCCTTATAATGTCTCATTTAGATGGCCATTCCAACAATAACATTTAAATTTCCCTTTTGAAAAAATGAGTGGGCCCAACTTACAATGCCATTATTAAATTATTTCCCTTATTGTGCACCTTAGCCTATGAAAAATAAGAATAGGCTACAGGCCTTGATTAATTTCTTCATTCCTAAGAAGGGAACATGACACATTTGTCACTTTAAAAAACAAAAAAAGATTGTATATTTGCAATTATAAAAGTGAAAGAAGATTCTCACCCTTAGGCGCCTAACTTTTTCTTTTGGGTATATTTACTACTACAAATATTTAAAAACAAATTTTCTATACTTGCCACTTTAAAATTTGAGAAAGCTTCTCCCTCTCAAGTGCCTAACTTTCTTTGCCACTTTAAAATTGAAACCTGTTGATGTTTGACTTTAAATAGAGCTTCTCACTCCTAACTGTCTAACTTTTTTTGTTTATTTGCCACTTTAAAAATAAAAAGCTTCACTCCCAAGTGCCTAACTTTCTTGTATTTTAATTTTTTTAAATTGAAATTGTTCCTATATTTTGAACTTTGTCACTATCTTGTTAAGCTTCAATACAATACAAAAAAGTAGAGCTTCTCCCTTCTAGGTGCCTAGCTTTCTTTATATATTTCTTCTTGATTTGTTGGTTCACAATTTGTTCATCATTTTAATCAGTGAAACAACAAAGCGAGCCATTTTATTATATTAACTTTGAAATAGCATACAAACATTGTGCCTCTATGAGTCTCTATGTTGTTTGTCCATTTGACTATACTACAGCCCAGCAAATGGTTATAATCTAGTATAGCCTTAATGTTCTAAGAGATTTGTAGATGGGACTATCATTTTTGAGTTGTTGGTCCATAAAAGTGTAATCTCCCCAATCAAGAACCTAGGAAAATATGCAAATTTATAGTGTTTTATGTTTATGAAAATTGAAAAATGAATATGAAAGTATGTTACTAAACCCTACTGCTACTGTTCATCAACAATAATAAACTTTCAGAATTAATTATAAACCCTCATACATCACAAATCTAGCAAATTAATAATGCAAAATAGATATAGAAACCCTTACAAATCATTTATGATGGTAGATCTGATCTTTTATGGCAGCAATTAATGAAGACAACAATGTATAATCAGTAAACCAAGAGTTTATGACACCAATAAATAGATCTGAAAATCGGACGTTAAAATATAAGTTTATTCCATGCAAAATTGTACTGTGTAATGTCCCCTTCTCAACCGTGATGAACTCAGTTGACCGTTGGCCTACTCCGGAGACCCGTAGGCTACTCGAAGGTTGAAATTAGGGTTTCCTGTTTGGAGGTTGTTGTTGCTCGAGACTTGGAGATTGAATTGCGGATTCTTTCTGGGTTTTTAGAGAGCTTCGCAATGGTGTGGTTTGCTTTGCATTTCAAGCACTTTCTAGAATTTACTATTTTTAGTAAATTCTATTTCTGGCAGTGGTCCTGTTGATTTCGGCACAGTTGGTTCTCTTCTTCAGTTGGTTCAGTTGGATTGTTCATTTTTGGCCTTGGGATGTGTTGTGACCTTTTCACACATCGCCCCATTCAAAATGGGGACCCCTAATTTTTGCTTCATTCTGGTCTTTTGGGCTTTGTTTTGTTTCTTTCTCTCTGTCTATCTCTTCTCTGTTGTCTGCCTTTTGGGGGACGTGCCTGCCATCGAGTTTAAATGCGAGATTTGACCAAGTCTGAAATTAGGGTTTCCATCTTTCTAGTCAGTCCGAGGTCAAGCAAAGTGAATATATTGAAAATTGAAGTTAACATTGTTGTCAGTGTGCTCCCAGCAAGCTTCCACTAAAATTTCATCAGATTCTGAGTACTTACTATTTTTAGTAAGTGTGCAATTACAGGCAATCCTTAAGCATTCTTGGAATTACGACAGTCATGCTGCATCCAGAACACATCAAGGCGCTCACTGGAAAAATTTGAACGAAAACAGACAACTTACTATTTTTAGCAGTTCAGCTTCCGGAGCAAATTTCAAGGCCTATATGCAGAATTTTCAAATGCATGTCTGAGGATTCCTCCTAGGTTTTCTCAGACCTTCGCGACAGTATAACATGCAAAGTGAGATAACAACTTTCAGAATTCAGTCTTCCGAGGCTATTTTTAGGGTTTGCATGTCAGGGTTTTCGTTGCATGTCTACATATTCCTTATGGGTTTTTTGAGACCTTCGCAGTGGTGTAACATGCAAACCAAGATCAAAACTTTTTCAGAAGCAGCCTTTGGAGGCTATTTTTAGGGTTTGCATGTTAGAGTCTTCAATGCATGTCGAGTGATTCTTTCTGGGTTTTCTGAAACCTACGCAATGATGTGACATGCAAAACGAGATAATCACTCCTTCAGCAACTTGCTATTTTTAGTAGATGCACTCAGGCAGCCACTTCCCAGCACATCAAAATCACAAGTTGATCACAATGCAACAGAAACGAAGTCAAACGGAGTTGCTGAGGATGGAAAATCAAACACTTGCTATTTTTAGCAGGTTGGCACAGAAATTAGGGTTTTTTAGATTCAAGGGAAAAACACAACAATCATGCAGAGGCAGCATCCAACTCCGATCACCACACTTCGGGTATTCAACAGGTGAAATTTGAAGACATTCTAAGCAATGACTATTTTTAGTAAGTTACTAAAAATAGCAGTTTCAAGGCAAATATCAGGCGCCAGCAATTAAATCACATCCCGAGAATCAAAATGGGGTAAAATTAAGCCTTTCAAAGTCAGAAGCAGCTTAAAAGGAAAAATTTGAAGAACTTTCTACAAATAGAAAGTCAACAGCAGACACCACTGTCAACGGGCAAGTCACCCAATGAGGAACACACCATTCGAATTTCAAGTCAAACATAGATGTGGAGGTATCAAAAGTAGGAATTTACTATAAATAGCAAACCACCCTCAAAATATGCTATTTTTAGCAGGCCAACTCGGAATAGCAGTGTCAATAGGTTGATGAAGCCGAGAAGGTCCAGTGTTCAAAATTTTGAATCATTTTGAGCTTTAGAGACGCAAGAATTGAAGGACTTACTATAAATAGTAAGACATAAAGAAGCTGGCAAAGACAGGAAAAATGGCTAAGTACAAGCTCCATCCCCCTCCATCTTGAAAATGCGCCCACCTCAAGTCATGCATGTAAAAAATTTCCAAGTATAAGTCTTATCCTCCTGCCTTGCTAAAATGATCCCACTTTGAAGAAGTTGATGGAAAATATTCAAAGGTAAAAAGATATCCACCTCCTATAGCAAAATGCGCCCTCATGCAAGATCTCATGCTAGAAACTTTTCTAAGTATGAAACTCATCCTCCTGCCTTGCTAATATGCGCCCATGTCTAGCAAGTAAAAAAAATTTCTAAGTATAAAATTTTATCCTCCACCCATGGCAAAATCCGCCCATGCAACAAGCAAGTCAAAGGAGTCAAAGACTTTTATGCACCACACATAGCCAAATGCGCCCTCAAGGTGAGCCAAGCATGAAAATTTTCTAAGTATAACTTCCATCCTCCTAGAGGCATCAAATGCACCCATCTTAAGAGGGGGGGTCAAAGATTTGAAGAAGAAGTCAAGGGCGTTAGAATCTCATCCTCCTCACCATGCTATATGCGCCCAAGTGGGGCCATGTGAAGACAAAACAAAGAAGCTCAAGAGTCACAATTGAAGGCTTTATTCCTCTCCTCTTGTCATAGGTGCCCATCCTTTCCTCATGCTAAAATGCACCCAAGGTATAGAGTCAAGGCTAGGCATTGGAAAAGGTTATTCTCCTCTCTCATGAATATGCGCCATGTAAAGATAAGTCTTGAGGGTGAAGTGTGGTAAAAGGTGGTGAAATAAAATTGATAAGTGAGGTGGAGAGGTGGTGTAAGTGTTGCTAGGCGTTGGAAATTTAATGAAAAATAATATGCTAGGCGTTGGAATTTTTAAATGAAAGTGTCCTTCATGGTACAAAATGCGTCCAAAGTAATGGAAGTGTGAAATAAAATACAAGGTGGTGAATAAAATAAAGCATGTTAGGCGTGATGTGCTTTCAAGGGAAGATTTTCTAAGTGAATGGATGAAATAAAATTTTCCTCACAGGCAAGGTGAACGAAGTTGAATAAAATTTCCTAAGGCAAAATTTTCAAAAATGCAAAGTGATTCAAAATTTTTCTAAGGCAAAGTATTTTCTTCCTTAAGAAAATACGCCTAGACCTTGGAGGTGATGGAATTTTTCCTGAAGCCCGAGTGAATTGCCAGAGATGAAGTCAGAAGATGTCGACAGTGCAGGAGCAATAACAGTTTTTTTCAAGTCAGGGCAACAAGATGTTCTCAGAGATGTGAAGAAACGGGTTAAATTTCATAAGGAGATATTTTTCTAAGGCTCAAAAATGAAAAATTAAATGAACCCGTTCGTTGTGTACCCAAGGATTCGACAAATTCTGGAGAAAATTTCCTTCTGGGTACTGAAGATCTTCGATGAGAAATGGATTTCTATGTCTTCTGCACTTCACCAACGCCTCTCAGATGAAGAATTTGATCGGTGCTCGAATTATGAATTTTCCTAAGGGAAAATTTAAAATTTTCTAAGGCAAACTTGAATAAAATGGTTTTTGAAAGAAAAATGCTTCGAACGATGAATTCGAAGGGAATTGCCTAGATGATTTTAATTGAGTTCTTCACAGATGAATTTTCCAAAGCCAAGGAGAAATAAAATTTGAATTCAAGTGACAGAGCTCCGGCTGGTGAATTAAATTGATTAAAAGATGAATTTAAATTAAACATTTTCTAAAGAGAATTCAAATGCTCTAGTCAAAGTTGAACTTCTAGAAGATCAAAGATTCCTGACGTCGAAAAACAAGTGTCAAAAATGCCAGAGAGGGAAAATTCGAATTCTTGAAACGAAGTAGTGGAGATTTAATACACTGGCTAAACTTAGCCTTCTTTTAGAATTCGAATTTCCTATAAGTGCTGAAGGTTATTCACTTCTTTTTTCACAGCTGAAGAAAATTCGATTTGCTCTGAGTCCAATGTTGAGTTTGAAATCTGTTGAAGAAGTTCGAATTTTTGAAGGTGCACATTGCTGAAGCTGGAAAGGTACGCCTTGAAGAATCGGTTGCTGAAGCTCGATTTTGTTGCTGAAGTTTGAAGTTGCAATGCAAGTGAGAAATTCGATTTGAAAAGAAGAAGGTTGCTGAAGTACGAATTTCAAAGAGTGAAGTTACTAAAGTCTGCAGTTGGTGAGTGTGAAGTGAAGTTGCTGAAGCTTGCTTAGAAATTTTCTAAGTATTGAAGCTCGAATCTGTTGAAGAAGAAGTTGAGGTTTGTGAATGAGAAATGATATTGCAGCTTCTCAAGTGCTTGAAGTCGACTGGCAGCCCCTGCACAATATTTTATTTATTTTCTAAATTAATTTACTCATGGATGTTCATTGTTTTGCAGATGGTTGAAGCAAGAACAACTGGCAAGGACAACAATGGTGCATCCAGGCAGGCTGTTATCAAGAAGCTAAGCAAGCCATTTATGTCGGAGTCAAAGTTCACTTCGAAGTTGGGCAGGTTGGCTGATACCAATTTGGGCTCTTTCAACTTGGAGACTTTCAAGAATAAAATACTGGGAATTGGTAACCATCAACCCTCGACCACTTCACACAACATCGTTCGAAGTGGATTGTATGCAGCTGCTGGTTTCCCACCAGCTATTCAATGTTCAGAGCTGATGATGGAGTGCGCCAACTGCTATGAGAAGGATCGCAGATCAATTGTATCGCCAGATGGTCAAGTGCTCGCCAACCTTACTCCTGATGCTATCGGTGAAGCTTTCGGAATTCTAGTGCACAAGAAGATTTACAAATCGAGGGAGCGAGCTAAGCGAATGTATGCTTCTGCATTCGAGAGATGTACAGAGATGATCAATACTCGCTAGATGAGCAACCCCAAGCCCTCTCGTACGAAGCTGCCAAGGAAAATTATAGCAGAGGACTTGAAGCAGGAGTATTGTGATCTTATCATGATGCTGAGTAGAGTTGGAGGTTGCCCTCAAGCATTCATTTTTGAGCCGTGGATGTTCTATTACATCAACCTCGTGCTGGACGGAAAGGAGCACATTGACTGGGCCACAATGATTAGTGACAATTTGTACGAGCAGCTCTTGAGCTTGAGAAGAATGAAGGCTTTTTACATGGGCTCTTACATTATTTACATGCTGGCCCGTATGACGAAGTACAGAGGAATCTCATATAAGGAGCCTGTTGGTTGTGGTTCCCACCAATTCAAAATTCATGAGGCTTGTCCGCAGCTGCACTTGACAAGTACCACTCATTACAAGCATTTCAACGATGCTATTACCATGCACATTACGAGGTCACTTCAGGAGCGGATGGATCACAGGATCTCAAGGGAGGCCCAGGAATTGATTGAGAGGTATGGGTGCTGGTTTATATAGTTTCCAAAGTTTTCTTACATCAGGCTGCAAGGATTTTCTGCATATCCATATAGGCTACCTAAGTACCCAACCAACAGAATATTGATGTTAAAGATATCTAGGCAATTGGTTGCCTACGATAAGATTCAGAAGAAAAAGAAGAAAGGAGGTGTGGACTTCTCGATTGTCATGGGTAATTCAGATGAAGTGTGTCCTTCATTACAGGCGGCTAGAGAAGCCGAGAGCGAGCTTCAGTTTTATCACTTTTCCTATCACACCAGCAGACAGCACTATGATCCGCATAACAACATCAGATGGGTACTGTCAGAAGAGTTTAAACACAAGGAAAACATTGAGGATTATTGGGCTGGTGCATCAGACGAGGCTGAAATCAGGAAGTGAGTGTTCTCTAGGTTTCCATTGAGTATGATCAGGGAGTGTGAAGTAATTCCAGTACCAGACCAGGTGAGCGAGGACATGAATGTTCTCCATCCAGATTATGAGGTAGTGAGAGATACCCCACTTCCACTCCCGGATTGGTCAGAGCCAGAGATCGCCGATTTGGACACACTTTCCATCCTAGTATTGACATTTACCAGAGCATGGGTTGACAGGCATGTGAGTAGATTGAAAAGTATGTCAATTGCGTTGACTTACAATTTGATGGGGGATCACAGGACACCCACTACCAGTAGGAAGAAACAGATAACTCGAGGTCCAGAATCTCGAAGGAAGGAGCCTATTCAGCCGGAGCCTCCAAGAGTTGCAGTTGAATCATGCACACCATTGGAGACACGTTCTCCAAGCATACAGTAGGTTTCCCTTTTTGCTGATTAGAGAAATGCATTGAATCAGGTGCAAGCAGTACAAGAAGATAATCAGCCACCATGGAGAGAGTCAGTTGGCCAGAGTATCAACGCACCTATTAGAGATGATCAGCAGACTGACGAGGGGACTGCTACTGACACTCAGTTTCAGCGTGAGTTGGAGACGGCTTTAGAGGATGATGATATAGTGTCAGGAGATACTCAGCCACTAGAGGCCGATGAGCCTTGCTAGAATGATATTGAAGTTGAACAAGTCCGTGAAGTAGAGGCACGAGAGCAGCAGCCATTTGTCATATAGCATGATGTGCCTGATTGGCTCAGGGATAGAATGAGAAGGAGCCCTAGTGAAAAGATTGATCCAGCAATCGAGATGGAAGAGTTTCTAAACAGAATCAATGCGCTTCCACAAAAGAAGAGAGCACAAAAGTTTTCAAAGATATCCACTGATGAGGATGGTTCCCGCACCCTTCACATGGCAGTGCCACAAGTTGATTGTGATCGAGACAAAGCAGTACCAGATAACTACGTGGTCACAACTTTGGAGTTAGGATGCCCCACAGGTGCACAAGTTGTCGAAGAATGTGATAATTCCTATCAAGCGCTCAAAGACAGGTTGTTTAAGAAAGAAGGGAAGTATAAAAAATTGAAAAGAGAGCATAAGGATTTGATTGGGTATATGTAGCAATTGTCTCGACCTTGTGGGCAAGTGATTCCAGCCATAGAGCTTCCAGCGGAGATATCTAGGGAGTCAGTTAGCGGCTTGTTGGAGTTGGGGAAGATGGCACAGGAGGCGGATTAGTGGGTTACAGGAGTTCGTGCTGAGACAGAAAAGTTCATGGAAGACCTTGCTCATTCCTTCCAGCAGGCTTCCAATCTTGCAGCTCGTATGGAGGCAGTTGATCAGGCTTGGGGTGATGCTTCCATCTATCGAGCAAAGTCATTCAATGTCTGGAGGCATTGAGGCATGTTCCATTGCGGATGCTGATTGATGGAGGAGTCATCCAGGAGAATGACAGGTATGACTTTTCTAGGTGGTATTCTTCGGTAATCACGGGACATGGTTTCTTTGACGCGGCACAAGCTGATTCAGCTAGAGTACAGAAGGCCATGGCCAATATTATTGATGGAGTCCAGAATACCTTGGAGGCAATATTTGCTAGGCGGTTGAATCCCGAGGAAGTGACTACTGGTAATTTGAGGGGTAGGCTGGTGCCTTTCTTCTCGGAGGTGAAGACCTTTGTGCAAGATGACTTTGAAAACATTTCTACTTTCTCCAGCTTAATTCAGAGTACACAGGATGCCTTAGCTGCTTGGAGAAAATCTTGCACGAGGCATGAACAATCAGTCACGGTTTTAGAGTTTCAGTTGGATAGCATTCCACCTATTTCAGTTCAAGAGATTGAGGCTGTACTCGCCAGGTTCATTGGGTTCGCAGCCAGAGAGAAGGAGAACGGGAATGCGCTTCTAAATGATGACCTTCTAGAAGACTGATTGTGGGCATTGATTGCCTTTACTATTTTGGGAGTTGTTGATGTGTTTTTCGTGACCGCACCAACGCAGAATAAAGTTGCCAACGGCTACCCTATTCTCTCTTGATCAAAGTATTCCGCATGCTAAGATTGCAAGAAAGTTCATGCGTTCAACTCCAAGGTTCTTTTAGTGCGAATAGGCTCAGTTGGCTCGATGTGATTTGCTAGTATTTCAAGGGGACTTATGGAATTGTTCAGCAGCATAGGAAGGGAATTCAAATGCTCGAAAGATTTGTCTATAAAGTACGGGTTTCCTATTCTAACCAAAAAGTACTGAATTGAAATGGTGTAAGGTTTAGAGAGTCTAAATCTATTCTAAGGTGTGGACATGGTGATCAATCTTCACAAGCTTCAACCAGGCTTTGCTTTGCCTCGCTTTGGACAGCTTCCACAGAACTGGTGCAATCTTCAGAGGAGTAGCTCAAGGTGTTCAGATCACAACTTAGCATGAAAATACCATCACAACGACGCATATAAACATACAAATCATGATCGAAGTTAAGTACACAATATTCCAGTTGACCACACAAGGCGCATTCACCATCAGCGAACACACTAGTGGTATGGATAGACAAAGTTTGCTCAAATTGAAGACCACATTCCACAATTACTATCTACTGCTTGCATGAAATGAAACTTATTCTACTTTAAGTCACTACTCGAATCAGAAGGACGAAGAAACCTTGCTAGCTACTCACAACAAAAGACGAAATTCATCATCAATGAAAATTCTTTTTTATTGGGAGAGTGTTCACAACAATTTCTTACAAAGTTTTAAGGAAAAACTTTCCTTCTTCTTCAACTACTCTATCAATCTATACTAAGCTACTTCTAATTTGTCTCTCTATTCTAACTTCTACTCTAATTCTACTGTCTCATGAATGTACAAATGAGGGGGACTCCCCCTTTTATAGATGGCCAAGTCCAACGGATGACTCCTGGATGGCCAGATCGTGCCACCTCAGCCCTAAACAAGATTCACCCTAAAAACCGCCACCAAGAGGAGTGGGGTAATAAATGAGCCATTAATGGCCACCATCTTCTAGAAGATTCCAGCCTTGAAATGCGTTCACATTGCTCTTGATCTTCTTCTCAACGTCGTTCTTCAATTTTGCTCGACCTTCCATTCTTTTCTCGATCTTGAGTTTTGAAAACATTTCGTCATTGTTACTCAGCCTCAACACTTAGCCATTTTTTTGCAACTTTTCTTCCCTCGAGGTTGAAATGTCGTCTTGGATTATTTTCTTCATCACTTCAAGTTATTGTGCTCCAGCCTTGGCGTTCATCCTGCAAAACAGATAAAAAAAAGAAGAGCATCAGAACACTTTATCATATAAATTTACCTTACTTGCTTAACTTTCATGCTTTGAACCTCCACGGTCTGAGTGATCTCTAGATATTACATTTCTCTAGCCAACCTTCTTCACGATTTTTCAACACCTGTAGGCTGAGGCAAATAATACCGGTACATCATATTTCGATGCCTTAGACAAAATTCTTAATCTCCTTAAAATCATCTCTTAAAAGTGTTAGCTTCAACTGCATCTTCTTCGCTTTTTCGGCTGACATTTTATCCAACTCTGGCTCGAGCAAAATGTTTCATCAGGAACTCGATCAAAAATCATCTAGGCGATCACTTTCAAATTCATCTGCCAAGGCATTTTATCTTCAACAACATCATTTATTCCTTGCCTTAGAAAAATTTTCAAATTTCCCTTAGGAAATTCATCAACCCAGTGCCCATCAAAAATATTCACCCTGAAGGCCTCGACAAAGTGTAGAAGACTTTAAAATCCATTCCTCATCGACAATCTTCAATACCCAGAAGAAAATTTCTCTCAGAACGCATCAGATTCATGGGTATGCAACGAACGGGTTCATTTTATTTTTTTGAATTTTGAACCTTGGAAAATAATTTTTTAGCAAATTTAATCCATTTCTTCATCCCCCTGAGAATTTTTTCTTGCTCCGACTCAAAATTTTTTATCAACCCTGTGAAGCTGGCATTCACTGACTTCATCTCCGGCAATTTCATCCAAATTTCATACTTCCAAGTCCAGGCGTGATTTTGATAATATTTAGAAAAAAATATTTAGATTGCCTTAGGAAATTTTTTTTATTTGATATTCAAATCATCTTCTTGTGATGAGAAAATTTTATTGTTTTGATTCACTTAGGAAAATTTTCTCCTTGAATGCCTTGGGCGCATTTGATAGAAGGTATTTTAAATTTCAAAATTTTCCAACGCCTTGAAATATTCCTCACTTATCAACTTTATTTCACCACTCTATGTCTTGGGCGCATTTGATACTTCATGGGGAATATTCCACTTTCAACACCTAAGTCACTTTATTTTACCATCCTCGCCCTCAATGCATTAGTAATATTCATCTATAAACACCCTTCAAGATAGGTGCATTTCAATAGGTGAGGGGGATTAAGTAATTTCAACGCCCAACTTGTGACTTTTGACCTCTGACATGGGCGTATATGACACTTAGAGGAGGATAAAACATTTGCCTTAGGAAATCTCTTAACATGCTATTATCTTGAGGGCGCATTTGCTTGAAGTGAAGAATGAAACGTCCTTGACTTTTTGACCTCCTTGCAGCATGGGCGCACATTCTTCTTCCAACCTCTTTGGACGCATACATGCCAAAATGGACCCATTCCCAAGGCGTTGGAAGCTCTTTTGTCTTCATTTGGCGCATTCAATGCCACTTGTTTATTTCCTCCTCTGCATGGGCGCATATGGTGTGCAGTGCTTCCATTTTAAAACATTTTCAGCCTCCAAAGCAAGGCGCACTTTGAGGGACCTACTTTCATTTTAAATGATTTAGAATATTTTTTTAAAATTCTTCTTCTCTTTCCAGGTGCATATGGAGGGTGGAGCATCAAATTTCAACTACTTAGGAATTTTTTAAGCCTTTCATCTAGCTGGGCGCATATGGAGTCTTGAGGTTCAAATTTGAAGGACTTAGAAATTTTTTCAATTTCCCCTCTCCAAG
Organism: Sequoia sempervirens; assembly: GCA_007258455.2. Lineage (NCBI taxonomy): Eukaryota > Viridiplantae > Streptophyta > Pinopsida > Cupressales > Cupressaceae > Sequoia > Sequoia sempervirens. The sequence goes on along the minus strand of VDFB02021265.1, from coordinate 14,538 downwards.
CTAGGCGCAATTGACACCCTGGGCTTTTAATTTACTAACTTAAGCACTTTCAATTTCATCCTCAACACGATTTCCATGTCCTTCCTCAAGGCGCATATGATACATCAATTTTTGAACACTTGAGCAAATTTCTTTACCCTGGGCGCATATAAGCCATTGAGCTTCAAATTCTTGCCTTAGTCCAATTTTGGAGTCTTGAACCTCAAGGGCGCAGATTACAGGGGGAGCTTTGAGTTTAATGACTAAGAAAATTTTAGAAATCCATCTTCATCTCTTTAAGGCACAAATCACCCCCCTTCCTTTAAGGCGCATCTGGCTATTTCAACTTCTAATTTCATTGCCTTAGCCGTTTTTTGAAAGTCATTTCTCAAAGTTAAGGCGCATATACCACCTTCAACTTTTAGTTTCCCACACTTAGCAATTTTTGAAGTTTTCTTTTTACTCCAAGTTCCTTGGGCGCATTCCACCCCTCTTACTCTGAGTTTTGGTGCCTTGTCCAGCCTTGAACTTTTCAAACTCCCTCATTGCAAGCTAAGGCGCATTTAGAAGGGGCAACTCCAAGTTCGCTATACTTAGAAATATTTTCATCACTCACCAAGGTTAAGGCGCAAATGGCATGTTGAGCTTCCAATTTTGACACTTAGAATATTTTGAACACCTCCCTTGGGGTATGGGCGCATTTCATAGGTAGCACTTTTACTTTGAACACTTAAGCAATTTTCAAACCTCCCTAGAAGTCAAGGCGCGAGTCAAGGGTCATGCTTTCAATTTTGACACTTAGAAACTTTTTCCATCTCCTCTCTTGAGCTGGGCGCATTTAGCCCCTCATGCTTTTAATTTTCAACACTTAGTGAATTTTTACTCCAACTTCAAGTTCAAGGGCGCACCTCACCATGGAGCTTTCAACTAAGCTAGGGCGCATTTAGGACCCCCTACTTCCATTTTTTTATACTTAGAAAATTTTGAAGCTCCACATGCAAGTTTAGGCACATTTTGGGGCTTGAGCTTCAAATTTTGATAACTTTGAGAAAATTTCATCAAGCTTTAACCTCAAGGGCGCATTTGGAGGGGTATGCTTTCATTCTTCAAACACTTCAAGAATTTTGATCTGTCTGTGGCCTTTTAAAGCAGGTTTTGATGTTGGACCTGAAAAAATATCAAACTTGGTGGATTTCTTGTCCTTTGCCGGATTTAGGGTGACTTTCTCCTGCTAACCCTAGTTCACCCTGGCCTTCTATTTTTAGAAAGTTCCTCAAATTTCGTGCTTTCAACTGACTTCTAACTCTGAAAGCTTGATTTTCGCCCTGTTTTGAACTTCGTGGTGTGATTGAGCTACTGGTGCTTGGTGCTTGCATGTACCTGCTATTTTTAGCAACTTACTAAAAATAGTAACTGCTCAAAATGAGTTCAAATTTTGTGTGCCGATTGCCTGAAGTGTGGTGATCATGGCTGGACGCTGCATTTGCACGATTGTCGTGTTTTACCCTTGAATTTAGGAAACCCTAATTTCTCTGCCCAAGCCTGCTAAAAATAGTAAGTGCCTGATTTTCCATCTTCTGCAACTTCGTTCGCTTTGAAATTCGCGCCATGGGATCGTTATCAGCTGCTTGACCTGTTCATACTGATGCCTTGCGCTGGCCTGCTATTTATAGCATGTTTCTGGAGGTGGTTTACTATTTATAACACTTGCTCAGTTTCATGACTTCCACAACTCCGTTTGACTTGAAATTCGAATGACGCGCTCCTCACCACGTGACCCGCCCGTTGACACTGGCACATGCGGCTGACTTTCTATTTTTAGCCAGTTTCTAAAATGACTTACTATAAATAGTAAGTACTCCGTTTGCCTTCAAATTTTACCAGCGGATAGCTTGAGAGATGCTAATTGTGGTGGTTTATACCGGTTTTCGAAAATTTTGACTTTTTACCCTTCTTTTTGGGTCTCGAAGCTGGAAACCCTAATTCATCTTGCATGCATATCAAATGATCTCCGTTTGTTCTCGTTTTTGTTGCATTGCGATCAGTTTGTGATTCTGAAGTGCTGGGAGGCGGCTGTCGGGATGCATCTGCTAAAAATAGCAAGTTCCCAAATGAGTGACCATCTCTATTTGCATGTCACATCATCGCGAAGCTCTCGAAAAACCCACAAGGAATATGCCGACATGCAAAGAAAACCTTGACATGCAAACCCTAAAAATAGCCTCTGAAGGCTGAACTCTGAAAGTCGTTATCTCGCTTTGTATGTTATACCATCGCAAAGGTCTCTGAAAACCTAGAAGGAATCTCCAGACATGCGTTGAAAAATTCTGCATATAGGCCCTAAAATTGGCTCCGGAAGCTGAACTGCTAAAAATAGTAAGTTGCCTGTTTCAGCTCAAATTTATCCTATGAGTAGCTTGATGTGCTCTGGACGCAGCGTGACTGTCAGATTCACAAAAATGCTGGAGGATTTCCTATAATTGTGCACTTACTAAAAATAGTAAGTACTCAGAATCTGATGAAATTTCAGTGAAAACCTGTTGGAAGCCTACTAACAACAGCATTAGTCTCAAATTTCAAGTTATTCTCTTCATTTGACTTCAAGTTGGCTAGAAAATTCAAAACCCTAATTCTGAGACTTGGCCAAATTTCACGTTTAAATTCAATGACGGGCACAATCTCGGAAAGACAGACAGTAGAAAAGAGAGACAAACCAAAACCAAGCCAAAATTTCAAGACAAAGCAAAAACTAGGGGGGGTCCCCATTTGCAATGGGGTGATGTGTGAAAAGAGGTCACAACAGGAGTCAGTGGGAATCTTTGATTCATTTAATGTACCACTCCCTATTCTGGCAGTTTTTAGGGTTAGGGCTGAGGTGGCTTGATCTGAGCCTTTGATCTGATTGTAATCTGAGCCGTCCATTGGACTAGGCTATCTATAAAAGGGGGAGTCCCCCTCATTTGTACACATTAGATATTAGATATCAGAGATTAGAATTGAGATTAGCATTGAGGAGACACTAGAGAGTAGGCATTTTGATAGCATAGTGTGGAGAAGAAGGAAAGTTTTCCTTTGAAAACTTTTGTAGAGATTGTTGTGTAAAACTTTCATGATAATAGATCTTTTCATTGATGGTGGAATTCGTCTTTGTTATGGATAGCTAGCAAGGTCTCTTCATCCCTTCGGATCCAAGTAGCATAAAGTAGCTTTTAAGTAGCATAATTTTCATTTCATGCAAGTAGTTAATTGTGGATTTGTGGCGTTCTATTGAGGTAGCTTCATTTCATTCCATACCACTAGCAACTTGTTGATGACAAGTTCACCTTGCGTGGTCGACTAGAAATTATTTTGAGTTTAACTTCGATTGCGATTTGTATACTTATATGCGTCGTCTTGATGGTATATGTATGCTGAATTGTAATCTGAATATCCTTTGTTATCCCTTTGAAGATTGCACCAATTTTGCTGAAGCTGTCCAAGGTGAGGCTAAGTGAAATCCGGTTGAAGTCTGCTGAAGTCGAGCTCCACATATCTTGCATTTAGAATAGAATTTAGAACCATCTCTCCCTTATACTCATTTACTTTCAGTCCATTCCTGGTTAGCCTTAGGAAAACGCACCTTACTGCCAAATCTTACGTGCAAAATCCCCTTCAAATCATCAACCTTGTCGTTAATTGCAAGACCTTTTGAACAATTGTGTAAGTCCTCTTGAAATACCAGCAAATCACATCAAGCCAACTGAGGGTATTCTATTGTATTATCGGAACCTTGGAGCTGAAAGCATGAACTCACTCGCAATCTTAGCATGCTGAATACTTTGTTCAAGAGGGGATAGAGTATCTGTTGGAAAACTTTATTCTGTGTTGGTGCGGTCGCAAAAATCACGTCAACAGGATGCTTTTGGAGAGATAAGTTCAATTAATTTAAATAATGTTATATTACCCCCCTTGGCCTAGTCTTATAACTTAATGTTGTTTTAAAACGTGGTCTTCAAGGGTGGGCGCCCCATTGAGATAATTTTATATTTTATTAAGATCAAAATGGAAGCTTGAGGTTGGGACGCCTATTTTATGAAGGGGTGAATTTCAATAAAGTAAAAATAAAGCCTTGAAAAAGTGACGCCATCTCTTGGAGGGAAAAAGGTTGATTTCAAATTTGAAATTAGCGCTTCTCTTTTAGAAGCTTCTGGAGGGCCTTCTCAAAATTATAAAAGGAAGCCTTGGGTCTTCATTTCACATCTTATGTCTGAAGTATTGTTATGCTGCCGAAATGGTGTTGGAATTGCTTCGAAGAATGAATGCCTCCTAGCCTTGGCTCGACTTCTTGCTTGAAAAAGCAACTAGTGGAGAATTTGCTTGTAGTTGTGTGAGTTTTGTAGTGAGAGATTGCATTGTAGAAGTTTTTATGTATTTGTAATCCAGTTTGAGCATGTTAGTGAATTTTTGGAGTTGCTGACTTCAAGTAGTTGAATGTTGTTTTTGCTCATATTTCAAAATATACAAAAATAATCATTCTTGCTTGAATGTGTTGCTGGAATGGTATTTAGATTGCTTCAAGGAATGAATGCCTCTTAGCCTTGGCTCGACTTCTTGCCTGAAAGATAGCAACTAGTGGAGAGTTAATTTGTAGTTCAGTGAGTTTTTGTAGTGAGAAATTGCATTGTAGAAGTTATTATGCATTTGTAGTCCAGTTTGAGCATGTTAGTGAAGTTTTGGTGTTGTTGACTTAAAGTTGCTGAATGTTGTTTTTGCTCATATTTTAAAAAATACAAAAATAATCATTTTGGGTATTGTTGCCATCTCTTTCTATTTGTAGGGCGACCATTTGTGCAAAGTTTGGTGATTTCTAATGAAGAATCTGATTTTATCTTGTTGGTAGAACATTTCTGGAGGTCGTACTATTCAGTCTTGCCTGGCAAAAGTTTAAAAAATAAATTTACAAGTCTTTTGAGTCATTTCTTGATTAGAATCTTGTTGCCATCTTCATAGTGTTCATTTGCATTAGATTTCATGTCATTTGGACAAGTCTAGAGAGAGTTATGAGCATTTTAGTAGGGTTTTGTGTTGCTGGTTATGCATTTTCAGTCCACGTTCTGTAATATCAGCTTGCATAAAGTTTGTCATTTGAGTTGGGTTTGGGTGGGAAGTCATTGTGAGCATTAAGGAGACATTATACTAAATTACAGCAGTGATAGACTTTCTTATTCTATGTTATTGGCAGACATTCTCTAATTATTGTAAGCTGAACAGTAGTACTGTCAGCAATTTTCTTCTTATTCTTCATTGTAATACCCGCGGAATAAGTGGAAGAGGCTGGCTTGCCACCTATCTTACTTGAATATTGCATTGTAGCTCATTAGAATCTCCACCATATGGTAGCTCCATTCCTAGCTTGGATTGGAAAGCACATTCTTGACGTCGAGTTTACTTTCAGCATAGTAGTTGGTAGGGATCCTCTGACCACATGCTCGTCGACATCCGGCGCATTCTTGGTTAGAGTTCTTTTATCAGCATTGCATTAAGACCCTTTGACCATATGCTCGTCGTCATCTGGCGCATTCTTGGTTAGAGTTCTTTTTATCAGCATTGCATTGAGATCCTTTGACCATATGCTCACACTTTACCCAACTCAGGATCCTGGTGTACATTCTTGGTTAGAGTTGAATTCCACATCGTTTTGGTTTAAGTGCTAACCCTAACAGATGTCTGTTGCATTGCTCATTGTAATCAAAAATTGAAAAAACTTGGTTCGGTATATTTTAGTGGTATCAGAGCCACGCATCCTGCCATCCTGTAAAACAAACCTTCTGTGAGTGATAGAGAAAAAAGATACTTAGCAAGGGAAGACAAGAAGGCTACAAGTCAGTTTCAGTGGCATCAGGTTCCAGAAGGTCAGACAGCATCAGAGGTTTTGAGGGCTCATTGGGAGTCTTCTCAGGAAACAGAAATGGGGGATAATGAGAGGACATCGGATGGTAATGAGAGGAGTTCTGGCAACAGAAATGACAATGGGAAGAGTAGAGAAAGAACGCCTAGTCCAGGACAAAGGTTTGAGAGGAAGATGGATGCCTTAATGGATATGGTATCTTTCATGACGGGGAAAATGGGTCAAAACCCAATTCCACAGAACAATCCAGGGCATATGGGAGAACACAATGCCTCCAACCCGCATAATGGACATGCAACTCAGCCTACTTCAAATAGCACATACATATCGTCCAGGCCGTTTAAACCTACCTTTTTGGTACCAGTAAATCCTCAACCTGATCTGGAAGAAAATGCATCATTTGTGGAACAGTTGAGAATCAACCGTGCTAAGTATGATTCTCTTCCTGATGAAATCAAGCTAGACATGTCTTACAATGACTTTGTGGATCATAAGAGGAAGAATAGAGGGCAAGGAAGACATTCTGAACAAAGGGGAATGGCAGTACAGAGGGACTTGCATCAAGCTATCAACAAGGTTACGCTTCCACATTTTGATGGAATAGACAACAATTCAGCTAGAGCTTGGATACAGAAGTTAGACAACTATCTAGCTCTTAGACCCATGGCAGAAGAGGAGGCAATTAAGTTTGCTACGCTACACCTAAATGGGGTGGCGCACGAGTGGTGGTACCATGGCCTTGTCACCTTGGGTCATCGTTCTATCACTACCTATGATGAGTTCACCAATAGACTCATAGAGAGATTCGAGAAAAAGGATCCAGAAGTGCATTTCAGAGAGTTGGCACAGCTTAGACAATATGGCACAGTTGATGCCTACATAGCTGAGTTTCAGAGACTTTCAGTCATGGTCACAGGAATCACTGAGAGGCGTTTGGTGATTCTATTCAGTGAAGGGTTGATGGAGCCACTCAAGGGTTGGATTAAAGCTTTTGATCCACCCTCCTTACAAGAGGCAATGAAGAAAGAAAGAAATATGGAGTGGGCTGCTCCTAAAGAAAAATTCCAATCCAAGCCATCATTTCACAAAAAAGATAAAGGAAAAAGACCTCACCATAAGGAGTTCAAACAGCATAAAACTCATGTCACAAGGCTGGATCCAGAGACACTCAATGAACTCCGAAGAAAGGGGTTATGTTTCCGTTGTAGAGAAAAATGGTCCAAAGATCATGTTTTCCCAAAGGGAGTCAAAATTCATCAAATTGAATACTATTCAGCTGAAGAAAGTAATTCTAATTTTTTAGACCAGTAGTCTAATTTTGATGACAGCGAAGTAGAAAGAGCTCCAGAAGAGTCTGAAGATGAAAAAGGAAGTGGGGGTACTTTGGCTCAACTTTCGAGCTTTCAAAAAAAATGAATCCTTCAAAGTTTGAGGGATGATTAAGGGGCAGCGAATAGTTGCTTTGATTGACACTGGAGCAACGCATAACTTCATTGATGAAGTTGTAGCGGCAAAAAAAGGGCTTCAAACAGAAGATTTTGAAGGCTTCAAGGTCATGGTTGCTGATGGGTTTCACATTTCTTGCACCAAGAAGATTTCAAACATGTCTATGCAATTGGGCAACTATGAAGTCAAGGATGACATCTATGTGGTCAACATTGGAGATACAGATGTCGTCCTAGGCATTCAATGGCTACGTTCACTCGGAGAAATCTCTCTAAATTTGCAAACCATAGAGCTCAAGTTTCAATCAAATGGGAAGAAGGTGGTGCTAAGAGGAATGTCCAATGGCAGTCCTCGGATTGTGTCATTCAAGAGAATGGCAAGGCTGATTTGGCATGATCAAGTTGAGTGGGCTGCGAAATGTATGATTCTTCTAGCTAGTCCGGTTGAAACAAAGAGGGACTATCCTCCTAATATTCAGTCTTTACTCACTAAGAAGAGCAAGGTGTTTGCTGATCTAGCTCCTGGGCCACCTCCTGAACGGGGTTCAGAGCATGTCATAGAACTCAAGGAAAGGGCTAAGCCAGTTATCACAACTCCATATCGGTACCCTAAGAAGCAGAAGGATGAGACTAAAAAAAAATTAAGGAACACTTGGAGATGGGCTTCATTCGTCCAAGTAAGAGTCCCTTTGCTTCAGCAGTTGTTCTTGTGAAGAAGGATGGTACCATTTGCATGTGTGTGGATTATCGTGCTTTGAATCGAAGCACCATAAAAAATCGATAGCCCATTCCGAGGATAGATGAGCTCATTGATGAGCTACATGGAGCCAAGTTCTTTTCAAAGATTGATTTGAGGTTGGGCTACTTTCAAATTCGGATGAAAGGGTCTGATGTTGAGAAGTGTTGGCGTAAAATCTAACACCTCTGGAGTGCAGGTTTGTACGGACAGCTATGTACACTACGCAATGAGTGCTCTTCAAATTAGGAGGGGAAGCTCCCTCGTTGTGCTGGAATGCATGGAAAAGAAAAGTAATCTAAGTCCTATCTTTTTGTTCTCATTTGGAAGAGGCACAAGGTTAAGAAAACCAAGAACGTTGCAGCTAAGGATTTTCTGGTTTAAGTAGATCATTAACTACAACTAAGCTATCTACTTAAAATCTATCCAATTTCCTCAAGAAAGCGAGCATGAGGAAATGGGCGAGGGTTGACTATCGGACGATAAGCGAGTTTAGATTCTCTACTTGAAGGCAAGGTGGCGCATCTATCAGCTCAATCTAGACAAGTTTATTGGGCACAAAACAGATTTAAGAATTTACCATGACAATCTTATGAAACCCTATGTGGCATAACACTTGATCAAAATAGTAAAGACTTACAAAACAGATTTATCATCACAATCTCACGAAACCCTATGTGGCATAACACTTGATCATAATGATAAAAGATTCACAAAACAGATTTATCATCACAACCTCTTGAAACCCTATGTGGCATAACAATTGATCACAATGGTAAAGATACACAAAACAGATTTATCATCACAATCTCTTGAAACCCTATGTGGCATAACAATTGAACATAATGGTAAAGTTGCACAAAAGAAGAATTCACCATTACAATTGCATGAAACCCTATGTGGCATAACAATTAATCGTAATAGCGAAGACACATGAACAAATACCAAAGAGCAATATTGAGGGCAAGGTAGGCCTGACATATATTTCTCTCTCAAGCAAAAGTTAATTACAAATGAGAAAAAGCTCTTATTTATATACATCAAGGTGTAGGGAACCCTAAAATCACCTTGTGTAACTACAGTCTCGCAAATGCATGCAAGATTAATTATTAAACCCTAATGAAGTAAACTATACAGTTAACTGGAAAGCTACCATCAGTTAACTAGTACAAATAACCTAAATGGACCATGTGCAAGCATGCACGTCCTTATTTAAAGCAAAGTTAACTGGACACTACCTTCAGTTAACTGGAAACCCTAACCCTAACTCCTATGTTGATAATTCCAAGGACGAGATAAGCATGTGTTAAGTCAGCAAGTGAACTCAAGACTGAAAGTCGAGTTAACTGCTGCTTATGACTCAACCCTCGAAATTAGCTGCAGGTTCCAACTGGCAGATCACTCCATGTCAACTCGGTCTAACACTTCGTCCAAGAACTCATCAATTACTCTGTCTTCCGGCACTCTGACGCTGTCCAAATATAATAATCTGCTTCTTCAATTCTTTGTCGCCCTCTTTTACCGTATGCATGCCATCTTTAACATCTTCAGCCGCCTTCTTGAAACTAGCTGAAATTATTGAAATGTGATCTAGAATCTCCATCAAGATATCACGAGCATGCTTCTGAAACTTAGTTTGCACAACCTCGAGATCAGCTTAGGTACCATCTTCACGAAGACAATGTCATGGGATTTGAGTGACTTTGGCGGCTCCGTAAATGAAGTGATCTCTGTTTCTTTTGCAACTTAACGCTTCATTGTCAGCTGCTCTAATGAAAACCTAAATTAAGACCAATTTGGTCTTGAATTCAGTCTAGTTGAACCGCCTTCTGAAAAACTTGCCTGTTGACTGTGAACACGGCTATCTTCTGACAACTTTCTGAAGAGGCTGAAAAATCTCTAGACAATGCTAAAAATACCCTGTCGGAAGATAATTTTCATCGAAAATTTTGAGACATGGGTTTTGTCCGGAAAATGATTCTAAGACAACCCACAACATCAGAATTGTGAAAAAACGCCATTTAGCTTGACATGCAAAGATTCTTCAGTCAAGAATTGCAGGGGTTTTTGGAGCTTCTCGGGGCAATTTTTCTTGAGAAAATCTGGAACATGGGTTTTATGCACAACGGAATTCTGAACAAACCCAGATGATGAGATTTTCAAAAATATGTGATTTTGGCCCACATGCAAAGAAATTCTCGGAAAAAAGCACAGAGCTTCAGAATGAAGACTACGGGGCGATTTTCTCGAAAAAATCTAAGACATGGGTTTTGCTGCAAATACTGAAATATGCGAACCCAGATGATCAAACTCTGAAAATGTGTTGAATTTCTTTGACATGCGAAGAAAGTACCTAAGGTGAGAAATAGAAGAAATAAGACAGAAGATAGAAAGTTTTGCTTGTCTGCTTCTGAAAAATCTGCCAATCTCTTCTCTGGAACTTGATAAAACCTGCATGCAAAGTGAAAATAAAGTCTAGAATCGCCTTCCTCTGAACAATCTGAACCCGTTGCTACGAAGAATGCTGAATTCAGACACCTGTAGCACCTTTAGCTTGCTGGTTGATCAAGAAGAATACGAACTTCAGAGCAAAAGATGAAGAAATAATGGACGCCATTGCTGAAATATAGAGATTTTCATCTTTGAAATTCATACAAGGCAAAGAATCCATGAAAAGTGCGCTTGACTTCTGATTGGACCTCATTCCAGTTAACAGAAACTCAAATATGCTAAATAAATCGCCATGCATTAGGGTTTCCCTTTTCAGTCTTCAGTTAACAGCTTCATGCGACTTTGACTTCAGTTAGCACTCTTTATCAAGTTCGCCATCCTTCACATTTTCTTTGGATTCACAAAATTTGAACTGAGGCGACCCTTTTGATAACTTCAGTTGGCAATCTTAATTGAGAAGAGAAATTCGCCATATTCATGCAATAAACATTCTAAAAATAGCGACCCTTTTCAATCTTCAGTTAGCCTTCAAGAAGTGCGCCAACTTCACACTCATGCTTCAATTCAATTCTAAAAATAACAACCCTTTTGGAACTTCAGTTGACACTAAATGAAGCGCCATACTTCACTAAATCTTCACAATTGCAACCAAATTCGCCATGCATGTGAACTTCAGTTGACATTCACTGATAATCTTCAGTTAAGTGAACATGCAATCAAGTTAACTCAACATGCAAGACAGTTAACTGAACATGCAAACTAGTTAACTCGACATGCGAACTGAAAAATCACTCAACATGCCAATATACGAACTGAAGATGACAACCCAGAAAACATTTAGTCTAACTGCAGTCAGAACTCTAGTTAAGGCGTCCATTCAACTCTCTTTCGAAAATCCAACTTTGAGCTCTTGAGGCGAATTCCAGACTTAGCCAAATTTCATGAAAATTTAAGCTAAAACCTCTGTCAGGACCTCTGTTCATCCTCTGACACTGGTTGACTGACTTCTCCGATTGGCTGGCTGACAGGTGCATTGCAGAGCTGAGTAAAAATTGATCAATAGATATCTTGAGACTGTAAACCATAAAACTGGCATTTGAAGGCTAAAAAATCCAAGCGCCTTTTTGAAAAGCTGCGTTTTTTCTGTGACTTAGTCAAATTTTGACTTCTGCATTTCGAACGAAGGGAAAAACAAAATCCTTCATAACTTCTAATTTAGCAACTTTCAGGACTGGATCTCAGGTTCACTGCGGAGCTAACTTCATTCTGCACGATAGCTGCAAAGGCACATTTCTCCAGAAAACATCATCTGAGGGGTGAAAAATAATATAAAAACCTCGACTGCAAGCTGCTGAGTCATCTTCTGACCTGACGAAGACAGGCAACGGAAAGCTGAGCGTAACACGGACACATTGAACATCTGAAATCATCAGAAAGAAAGCATTAAAGACCTGAAAAGCTCAGGCGCCTTTCTCAAAATGTGCTCTTTTGCTTTTTCCTCTGATATTGACTAAGATTTGACCATACGTTTGACCTCAGGTTCAAGCACTTCAACAACTCAGATTCGCCCACTGACGGATGCGTCGTGAAGCTTGAACAAACGTGAGATAAACATCCTGGGTGGCATTTAGCCAAAAACCTACATTTGGCACCTCAAAAAGATGGGCGCCTTTCTGAAAAGCTACGCTTTTCCCCAGTGTTAGCCAATTCTCGCTTTCGCCTCGTTTTGCGCTGTATCTTCCGTAACTCGCTCGAAACAGGTCCGTTTGACAGGTTTGATAGCTCACTGGGAAGCTGACGTGATGCCGGACAAATGTCTGTTGGAGGTGACAAACCCTAAAAATAGGATCTGGGCCCCTAAAAGATAGGGCGCCTATTTCAAAAGGTGCTCCCCTCTAGAGAGAAAATTTTGATGATTTTCCTTCAAATTTTCATTTTCCTTAAATTCCTTCAGTAACAAACTGACATGACACTAACACCAACTCCATATTTAAAAACCCCAAAAACGACCTTCTGACATCACTTTAACAAGATTAAGACTCAATTAAGCAAAATGCCTTAGTGAAGCAAAAATTTTGATTTTGGGTACAACAAGAAGATAGCATTCAAATGTCACTATGGAAACTTCGAGTTCTTAGTCATGCCATTTGGGTTGACTAATGCTCCAGCTACCTTCCAGTCTTGTATGAACAGAGTCTTTCAGAAGCAGTTGAGGAGGTTCGTATTGATATTTTTTTATGACATTATGATCTTCAACAAAACATGGGAAGAACGTTTCAAGCACTTAGAGGAAGTGCTCAGCATTCTAGAGTCAGAGAGTTTGTTTTCCAAAGAATCCAAATGTGAATTTGGAATGAAGGAGCTACTTTACCTTGGTCACATAATTAGTGTTGAAGGAGTGAAGGTTGATCCTAAAAAGATCAAGGCAATTGTTGATTGGCCACCTCCTAAGAACTTGACTCATTTGAAAGGGTTCTTGGGTCTTTGTGGTTTTTATAGAAGATTTGTGAAAGGCTATTCACAAAATGTTGCTCCTCTTACTGACCTCACGAAAAAGGGGGCCTTTAGGCTTAGAATACTTTTGATAAGTTTAAGAAGATAATGAGCTCTTGTCCAGTCTTGGCTATTCCAAATTTTTCGAAGCCCTTCGAGCTACAGTGTGATGCATCCAGACAAGGTGTTGGGGCTATTTTGATGCAAGACAAGCATCCCATTGTGTTTGAGAGCAGAAAATTAAGAGGTGTTGAAATGACCTACTCCATCTATGACAAGGAAATGCTTGCAATCATGCATGCATTAGCTAAGTTCATACAGTACTTGGTGGGGAGCAAGTTTGTGGTCAAGACTAATCACAATAGTCTCAAGCACTTCATGCATCAAAAGGACTTGAATGAAAGACAACAAAAGTGGGTGAGTAAGCTTCAAGCTTACGATTTTGACATTGAATATGTCAAAGGGAAAAACAATATTGTGGCTGATGCACTATCTAGGAGACCTCATTTGAGCTCATTGTGTGAGCTTACTGCTGATTGGAAGGAAATGTTGCTTGCATATTATGCCAAAAATCAGTTTACAACCAGCATCATTGAGGGTTCTTTTCATGGTGAAAGGTACAAGGTGATTGAAGGCCTGATACACTACAAGGGTAGAATCTTTTTGGTGGCTGATTCTAAGCTCAAAAAGAAGATTTTGATGACATTCCATGACATTTCACTTGCTGGTCATCAAGGTTTCTTCAAGACATATAGGCAGATTTGAGAAAGATTTTCTTGGAAAGGGCTGAAAGGAGAAGTTCAACGCTAAATCCAGGAGTGTCCCACTTGTCAGATGAACAAGAATAAGCATACTTTACCAGCTGGTCTGCTGCAACCTCTTCCCATTCCCAATCAAAAATGGGAAAGCATATCAATGGACTTCATCACTAGGTTGCCTAAGGTCCAAGGCAAAGATTGTATCTATGTTGTAGTGGACAGATTAACAAAGTTTGCTCACTTCTTTGCCATCACTAGTTCATTTTCAGCAACTCAAGTTGCAGATTTTTTTTTCATGAGGTGTTTAGATTGCATGGGTTGCCTAAAAACATTGTGAGTGATAGGGACAGCAAGTTCTTAAGCACTTTTTGATAAGAAATCTTCAGGATGAGTGGTACAATGCTTACTCGAAGCACTAGTTATCACCCTCAAACGGATGGTCAAACAGAGATAGTGAACAAATGGTTGGAAGGCTATCTTAGAAACTATGTTTTGGACCAGCAAAGGCCATGGGTGAAATGGCTTCACCTAGGAGAGTATTGCTACAATTCGTCATTTCACATGTCAATAAGGATGTCTCCATTCATGGCTCTATGGTTATGAGGCTCCTAGCTTTGCTGATCTGGTGTTTGGAGATAGCAAAGCCCCTCAAGCCAAGGATTTGTTACAACAGAGTCAAGATATCTTGAAGTCCTTGAAGAACAACATTCAGATTGCACAGAATCAACAGAAGATGTACGTTGATCAGCGGCATGTTGAGCGATCTTTTGAGGTTGGACATATGGTTTA
>VDFB02021264.1:0-39483 GCA_007258455.2 Sequoia sempervirens | reverse complement strand
ATACTTGTGCTACCAATATACAATTTCATAAGAACATTGATAAAAATGATCATATTTTGCATAAAGATTTGGTAGGATACATGGATTACTTGTTGAATGTTTCTATAAATGGCTAATCAGTTGCTTGTGACATCTTTATTCTTGTTCTGTAGCTTGTTACAGAAGTATCTATGTAGTGGCCATTATTATATAGTGACTAAACAATTCTAACATTGTTAGCAAAAGACCTAATGAGGTAGATTCCAACACCTAGAATAATGTGTCATATCCCCTAGGAACCCCTTTATTTCTTATGAGAACCCCCCTAGCCCTGTTGTAATTTGGACTAGGCATGGAACTTGTGATCTTAATAGGTTATTGGACCTATGTGTGCCTATGTGCATGGTGTTATGAACAATTGATGAAAATTGTTAATGAATATAATTAAGTAGTTGTGTTATATATTAAATTTAATACACCGATTATGTTTTTGCTCACCTGAACTAATATTAGTTGGTGGAATTGTGCTAGGAATATGGTTTGATTGCAAGTACCCAAGGTGTAAGGTGAGGTGGATTTTGTGGTTCTGTAGAGAGAGAGAAATAGGTAGATCGCAATGCCAACCTCTATGTCAAGACTTTCCTACTAACATTTTTCCTAACATGGGTTCACATAACCACGTGTAGAATATATGTGGGAGTAAATGGTGACTCCCCAACACCCTAGGAACAGTTGCAAGACCAAAACAACTTCCACAAGAGAGAGAATGGCAATAAAACTTGCTTCAACAATGCAAGATTGATTAATGGTTGAATATGCTTGAATTCACTTGAATGCAAATGTATATGAGATGTCTTGCTTATAAAGGCAAGGTAGAGATGTAGGATTAGACAAGATCATGACAAGTGTCTTAATCCTATAATATGAGACAACTAACAAACTGACTACCTAAGAATCAAACAATACTAGCTAGATAAGATAAGTTCTAGAAAAGCCAACTAAGACTTCTAGAAAGAATCTTAAATCCTAAGTAAACTTAACATGTGAATGTCCCCTAATTACCTAGTGAATGAATTAGCTAGGTACAAGACATTTATTCACACCAACACCCCCCCTTAAGTGCAACTTAGGGAGAAGATTATTATACAAACTATGCAAAGACTATGAATATGGGTCCCGACTACTAGGCCATGTTAGGTATGCATTTACAATGAAAATGCAAACAATGCAACCAATCTCTCACAAACGGAGAAAAGGAGAAAACTTAGTGGGACAAAACTCCTCTTCAAAAGAGAGAAAAACAAAATAAAAAACAAACATGATGTATGGAGGACTCAATGATGCCCCCCAAGGACTACATCCATCATGTATATACAATCAATTGCCCCCCCCATAAGAGGGTAAAAGAAAGATAAGATATCCCTCCCATAATGAAGAATCATCTGCAAACATGATTAATGTCTAAAGACAAAACATAATCCAATGCCTACAAACAATGTTTCTCTCCTTGGGAAGAAGATACACCAAGTAAAATTGCAGGAATGCTTCCCATTCTGGATAGGAATTTGGGGAAAAAGGAATCCATATGTATATAGATTGTGTCTCTGAAATTTGCTCATGTGTTGCTAAGTTCTTGGATGATGAAGATGATGCCATAATCCATTCAGGTACATGGCCAATCACAACAAACTATGACAAACCAGGAACCAATGGAAACTGATCTTGAACAAACTTTGAAGACAAACATGAAGTGACAATAGTTGATCCATGACTATCATCAAATAGGAGAGCTAAACCCTCAAATTGGTCCTCCAAATCTGAAATGTGAGACTCCACAAACAAAGAAGCAATGTTTGTCAAATAGGAATCCCAACCAGGAAGACTATCAGATACCTATTGCAATGAATCACTGGATGTACTCAATGAATCGTCAACAAAAGATGAAGATGTGATCTCAACTAGAGAAGTAGGAGCTATAGGAGAAGTCTTCGGATCATCAAGACGCTCAAGTTCTGCATCATATTCAAACTCCTTTAAGGTGTCATCATCATAGGGTATATTGTCAACATCATCAAGTGGAATGAGGCAATCTGAAGCAGGATCATCGAGGAATGGAGGCTTGTGTGGATCTCCAAAAATCTCCCACATGAAATTTTTGAGATCTTATGATAGCTTTTTTTGAGGATGCATGTACTGAAACTAGAACCAATCAATTCTATGATATGATCATTCTTATTACCCCAAACTAATTTCCTATATGTTGTTTTTGGGTCAGAAATGAGTCTATATAGATGTGGCAAAAGTTTTAGCCACTTACAATGTGTTATGATGCCTTTTTGCCATGACTCATAATTATCCCTAGTCAAAACTATAACAGATGGATGAGTTGAATAACCCATGATTACAATGATGATACACTTCTCAAATGATACAATATGAGATCAATTTATACAATACAACTGAAATAAAATACAATGATCAAAACAACACTTTTCCAATTGTCAAAATATCCAAGTACCCTTCAGTAGATCCACTGGGAAAAATCTGAATGCACAATATACCTGGGACTAAAAATGGAAAAAGTGCAACACCAACAATTCTTTAAATAATTCTTTTGTCAACAAATTGAATCTATCGAGATTTGTTTTAATCCTTACATCTAATCCTAGGAACTCAAACACCTATTCAATTTTAATTGTTCAATTATTTCTGATTATGTTCTAGAGGCACTGTTAACAACTCCAATATGAGCTAGGTCCACCTTAGGAATGATTAAAATAAAAGAAATTCGTTAAATCATATGAATGGATTAAACAAAATAATTGAGAAGAAGAATATAATAAATTTTATGGCTAGCACAAAGAAAATAAAATAAGAGATTTGACTTATTAGGAAGAAAAATAAAGTAGCAAATAATTATTAAATGATAAACAAAAGGGTCATCTCATCGACCAATAAGGAAAAGAAATACCAAGCAAAATAAAAATTAAAAAACATGAAGCAAAACCAGGGAGAAGGGAACCCAGCGAAGGAAAAAACAAAATGCCATTATGAGTCTTCCAATCTTTCCCCATGGTAGCGAGAGAGCCTGGAGTTATTGTGATTCTATGAATGGTGCAAAGCATGGTGGAAGGGGGGTGACTGTGCCAACTAGAGGCATGGTGATCCCCAAATTTGAAGAAGACTTGCAGAGTTTGGGAAGGACAGTGTGCAAATGGAGACTTGACCTGCAACCTCCTGAAAATCTACATTTTTGGGGCTCATTTCGGTAGAAAAATGGAACAAAGAGCATGATAAAGGGCATTTGGAGCTGTGACAAAATTCTGGGAAGGAAAGAGTGAAGGGCGACTGGATAAAGGCAGGATAGCTCACCATTCAGACACACAGACCAATTTGGATGCCTCTATTCCAGGTTTTCCTCTTCCTCCAGCTGTTTTGCCCTATTGTTATTGTTGATTTTATGTTTAAAATCATGCAACTTATGCTAAAAAACCCTTACTCCAAATGCTGCGACCCCTGCTAGGTGATTAGTTGTTGGTAGATGAAAATTTAGATGCCCAACTACCCTAGTTCGCCTTTGAGAAGTGGTCACTTTTACCCATGAAAAATGTTGGGGCTGTAAGTGCACCCACGGTTAAAGAAAAGAAATAAAAATCTGATGGTGTAAACCCTGAATTAAAACCATCACATTCCTGTTATTTATCAGGAAAGAAGAACATTTAAGGAAATAAAGAAATAATAAGTTATAGTTCCCTGTAGTGAAACTGTAGATTAATTTTATGTGAGTACCTATTGTTAGGAAATTTATATTATGAATGAGATGGTTAACTCTGGTATGAAATGGTTGAATCGAATATGCTTATATGAGTATACATTATGTGGAAATTACATTCTTAAGGTTGGGGAGTGGGAGGCGTCTATTATGGTCAACCAGGGTCATTGGGACAAGTTGTCTCCCTCTTCAAATCCATTTGTAGAATTCTCAATGTTAAACTATCAGCTGCAATACCTATGAAGCCTAGAGGAGTGGAGTGACAAACTCGTACATGTGAGTTAGTAGTGAGTTGCCTACCTTTACCTACCTTTCCTTGACATGTTGGATACCCCCGACTGCCTGAGTGCTAGCTGAAAGGACCTTGGAATTGAAGTGACTATCGTGTCCTTCACATCATACCATTGCTCAAAAAGTGTAGGTTAGCCATAGATGATGCTAAACCTGGGAATTTACTTATTCCAAATTAAGAGTCTCTTTTCGAGTTATAGAGATAAGTGTGGCACAAAAGCTAACTTCTCAGGCAACACAAGACAGATGGAGTAAGGACTCTACGAGGGCATAGGTAGAGGGCGTATAACCCTTAAGATGTAGACTAGTCCTTTCCTTCTGAGGTGATCACTGGTTGAAAAATCCTATGACCTGCATAAGATAAGCTTATCAATGCTATGACTTGATGACAGTTAGGGAGTGTGCTCTACCCGTAGAGACTATTTAGCTCTACCCCCTAGATAGCAAGATGGTTTCCGCTAGTGGTATGCAGGCCATAGTGCCAATGGCATGTAGGTGATGGAAAGCCCATGTTACTCTAAAGGCTTGGATGGTTTCCACTAGTGGCATGCGGGCCTTAGTGCCAATAACATGCAGGCAATGGATGCTCACTGCTATGCTAGAGTTTTGGATGGTTTCTGCTAGAGGCATGCAGGCCTTAGGGCCAGCCGCATGTAGGCAATGGATGCCATATTTTTAACACTTAGCCATCTAATGGACAGTAGGGAAAAGGGAGTTCTAAAGATGAATAGGTAAGTAAGAGTTTGGTCTAACCCCCATAGTCAAATCCTTGGCATACCCTGTTGTGGGAAGTGGTAACACAGAAGCAAAGGTAGTTGCCTCCTTGTGTGAATGGTTAATAGATAATTGCCTTGTTACAGATGGCATGATTGACATCTCTCCGCAAACCATAGAATCCACATGGATGGGGTGGATAGGGACTTATATCCACTTGGTTGGGATCACCTTGCACCATCTTTTGAACCTTGGGCAAGATAATGCTAAGGAAACCACTTGTTTTCAGGAGAAAAAATAAGGTATGCTTTAATTTAGTGATAACTTTTAACCTTCATTTAATATATTGTCATATTCCAATTTGTATTGTATAGATGACACCATAACTTCATGGAACCTTATATTGCTGGATAGGTGTTGGTACCACTTTGCATGGTTTTCCTTAGTTGTATAGTTTTTACTTATATTGTTACTATGATTTGATTGTCACAAGTTGTATTAAAAAATATATTCTGTAGTAATTTGGGTCTATTTGGAGCTGTTATTACATAAGGAGGAAATCCATTTTGATATTTGCAAGGTATTGTAGTAGTGTCTTGCAGCTTGTTGTAGGATGTTTTCTTGTCTGCCACAAGATCGCAGGATAATAAGGATATGACATACAAATGGTAATAAGTGGTTGGAGTGGATCACCAACAGCCACTAGCTCATCTTCCAACAACCACTACAACTAATAGTGAACTGAATAAATAGTTTGCTATTCTAATATAACTAAGTTTGGGGTTTTGTTACAAACATCTTTCTTTTGGTCACTTTTCCACAAAATCAGATCTACTGTCTATTTTTGTGATTATTGTTTCTTCGACATACAGGGAATATAGACAAAAGAGAAAAAGAGAATACAGAAGTTGCAGATCTGCTATAGAGGGAAGCACCATTGTTCCTATAACAATCTTTAACTGCTGAATGATGTTTGTAATACAGTGTTGGGATCAATCAAGTGACATTCTAAGTGAAGTTTAGCACAAGTTTGACATGATGAGGTACAGTTTCAATTGGGAAGAAAGGTCCACTTATTGAGCAGGATTATTGACCAGCTCCTCTATTTTATTTTCTGTATGTGTATATTTCATTTCTGTAGCATAGATTAACAGTTGATTTCATCTGCAAGAGTGGAGTTAACTTCTGTTATTCAGAACCCAAGGGTGAGCTTGGTTGAAGTTGTTACCTCTGTGTGTGTGGTTGTGGTATGCTGGGGAGTGGCGCCTCTCTGGGCACAACTAGGAGTTTATAGGGGCGTGCCCTGTGGTTTGAGCACCAACTGTGTGGTCAAATTGCTGCTGGTGTATGGCTGCTCCAGGTCATTGAGGCGTTGATTCCTCCCATATAAAAAAATTCATTTATTTAGAAACTATATGGACTGGATCAGTTGGCATACCCAGAGTAGTTTCAATGCTTTCCAGTTATCAGTAATTCTGGATTTTAGCAATTAGATTAGTTTGATTTCAGCAATTAGATCAGTTTGATTTCAGTAGTTCTCTCTCTTAGATTTACTCATTCATCTCCCCCTTCATCTTTCTTCTACCTACTCTTTAGCTCAATTTAGGACTGCATTCATTTTAGTCGTATTCAATCCATGAATCCAGAGTCACATACTTGCACCACTGTTGGACTAGGGTACAGAATAGCCCAACAGTAACCTAAAATGGAAGAGAGAAATTATTGATACGCTAACATGCAGAGACTCACACACATTTTATGGGAAAAAATATTCTACTATGATTTTGATTTATCAGGAAATGAATGCTACGGTAGCCTGAATTTAAGCATAAATGAAAATAAGGATGAACGGAAGCAACTGGTGTGGTGGGGCACATAGGATGAACAGGAATAACAACATTCAGGGAAAGTACATCAAAGGCCTGTCCACTAGATAAATATTTTTCCAGTTAGACTTGTTTGGCCAATAAGCCATTATATGTGAACACATCTTGTAACTGCTGAAAATTTGTAGTACTTCATCTTACAAAAGTCATTTAATTTTTTTAAACTCCCGATATATATTTAATTTGTAAGACAATATTGTCATTTTTGGAGGTGCAATAAACATGTATGCTCAATTCTTTTAAACAATGGCCATATTCCATCATATGGAACGTTTCTTTTGAACGTAGTCAAATACATACATTATTTCACAGATGAAATGTGACAAGATTTTTATAAAATAGTGAAATCTGAACAACTCTCACAATAAGAAACATTTTAACAATTAACATGCAATTAAATAAAAAAGGTGTGTAATGCCATTACACATCTATTCAGCATCTGTATTGGGCAGCTGTCTGTTACGATGAATAACTGCTGAGTCTACATATAGCCTATATAAATCCACATAACAACATGAAGATAGAAATAGTAATGTTAAGAGCAGGAGGAAATTGCTGCGTCGTGGATTAAAATTGAGTAAGCTAGGCATCTTGAATTTGTTCTTTATCTTTTAAAACATATGGTCTAGGTAATCTTTTCATACAACGGTTTTTTTAATTACTTCTTATTGCTTTTTTGGTTTTTATGGTCTTGTTTTTGTGGGTATCCTCATCGTCTTCACCACCGTAGAATGGGAGGATTGCTTGGGAAGCCTAGTTCATTTGTATTTATAGACTTGTTGCTAAATATTTTATATTTAAAGATTTTGAAAAAAAATTCCTGATAATATGCACATATTCTTGAGACTTGTTCCTTGACAGGTCTTCGCATGTACACTCCTAGTAAATTTCAAGATTTTGAGATAAGGTTAGATATTTCAAATCGACCCTTCGTGATCCTAATGTAAACTCGAGAAAGTTTTTAATGGCATTTTAAATTATTTTTGTGATTTGAGGCAGTCCTTAAGAGTCCCTTCTTGGATCTTCAATATGGAGGGGATTCGATTCCTAATTGTTCAATATTAAAACTATGGTTTATCAGAGGTTACTCCGGAGCCCTTTCCTCTCGTGTCATGTGAAATAAGCCTATCTGGCCAGGGAATGGTATTCTGTGTAATGTGGTTTACACATCACTGTGGGTATTGCTTTGGCATGTTCTGTTGCTGATTAGAACCATATTACGTGTGTAACCCGCCTTAATTTCAGCTTTGCTACTGCCTCGGGAAGTGGAATATATAACCTTGGCATACAACAAATGTATTTTTCGCCGGTGTTTTATTGCAGTCTTTAATTGTTTTCAGTTTGGGAAGATGATTTTGTATTGAACAAACCCAACATTTTTATTTGCAGTCAGATCCTTGTAAATTTCTATCATTTGTATGTTCTTTGGTGTTTATTCACCACGTTGGTTGCTTGCATTTAGAGATGTTTTTCGGCATATGATTGTGTAGAGGTGCTTATGTCTGATGATGTAAACATATAACTGAGTAGGGTGTAGTAGTTGTTATCCTCGTATGTCTTGTTGCTCATATCACTTTTAAAAATCTTAATCTCTGCAATGCAATAAATTTATAAACTTACAAAAACTGGTTGGTCAAAAAATGTAGAAAAGAAATAGACATGATAAAATATCCCTTGTTCAAATAAGTGCCTCAAATGATTTTTGAGTGAAGAGAGAAATACGTATCAATTTGCTTAGAAGACCAAAAGCTATCTGTAAAATCGGATATATCGTGCCATGTTGCACATTAATTATTTATGGCCTCCTTGAACCAATGAAGAGAAAAAAAAACAAAAACCTGCCAGCTTGGATGTAGAAAAGGTAGCGAACTGCCCTTTAGCTAAATTTTATGAAGAGACACATTCCTTTTCCATCAATAGTTATTAATTTCTAAAAACTAATTTCTAAATAGAAATTAGTGTGTTGTTTTTGGATTTAATCGTTCATGGTTTGTTTGCATCAACGTTTCAGATCACATTTTGTGATTTATCATTAGGATAAAAAACGAAAGCTAGATGATTTTTCTCCTTTAACTCTCTTTTTACATCTTAATAATAGATCATAGAGTGTGATCTGGAATGTTGATGCAAACAAACCTCATGCAGTTAAATCTAGAAACAACACACTAATTCATTCAATATGAACTGCGGGAATCTTATGTCTTTAATTATCTAAGGATACAATCCTTTGAACAATTTGTATTTATATTAATACCTTGCTCAATCCCAAGTAGTTTTCATTCATCTATAGTCAAGAATCAATTAATATTATTCAAATAGCATTCTAAATATTTAAATCCTCCATGGTTATTAAAAAAAAAACAAAAATATACAATGTTTAAGGAAATTCTATACATTTGTCATTAATGAATTTGTTGAGGATGACCCATTCATCCCCATGTCAAAGAATAAATGTTGATCTCATAATGTGTAATCAGTCGAATGATTCATAAGGATATTGATCATATAATTGATTCAAAACCTTTTAAGTTTCAATCTTCAAGGACTTTGTGTTCTCTAGGTAGTGTCAAGATAGCTTAGCGTATTGGGATTGGGATAGATATGTTTTCCTTCATTTGGTGATAGAGAAAGTTTTTATCGAACAAAGGTTTCTTACAATTGAGAAATTTAAATGGTTGATAATTTTTAGTTTAGTTTAAATTTAAATTTAATTTTTAATTTGACTTTATAAATTTTGTAATATTTGTTGATGACATGCAATACAAAGAAGAAGTCAATGATAGAGAATTCCATGGTCAAGA
Organism: Sequoia sempervirens; assembly: GCA_007258455.2. NCBI lineage: Eukaryota > Viridiplantae > Streptophyta > Pinopsida > Cupressales > Cupressaceae > Sequoia > Sequoia sempervirens. The sequence goes on along the minus strand of VDFB02021264.1, from coordinate 30,040 downwards.
AATCTCTTGCCATAGAAAAGGTCACTAAATAATGAAACGAAGGTTCCCAAAAAATCTAGAGATGAGAAGTGCAATAAAAAAAATAAAAAGAGCAACAAGACTTGCAAGAACTACTTGTTTAAAATTCTCAAGCAAGTCACTATAGTATCAATATTTCTAGCAAGGCCACGGGGTTTATGAACAAATTTATCAATGAAATATTTGAGAAAATTGTTAGCAAGACAACCAACTTTGTTCACCACAAGAAGAAGATAATCAATACATGAGAGATTCAAACAACTATGAATCTATCTCTTCCTTAGGGCTTGCAAAGTATATGTATCTTTGTGGGTACAAAGGTTGTTACCAAGTTCATTGCTTGATCTTCTTCTCTTTATTTTGAATTATGATTTTTCAAATTTTGAGTGTTAAAGACATTCACTTTATTAAAGTGTCATAATGTTTAAGACATTCACTTTGTATAAGAAATTTTATTAATAATTATTGTTTCTTTGATGGTTTGAAACAACAAATAAGAGGATAAATAATTACTAGATGTGACATTCATGTTACTAATAATAGCATAATTTATGAAGACATTTTTACTTTTGGGTTATTGAATTCTGAAATTAAAATGTGGCATTGAGAAGCCAAAGCATTCAAATATTGTGTATATAAATCATCCTTTGATAGATTTCACTATGTTATGCAATTGCAAAAATTGATTCTGCTATTCTAGAAATTATTAGAATCAAAATTAAAGTCACCAGATTTAGGCAAGGCGTTTTTGTGTGCAAATGGAAATTCAAGCATTTAGTGTTTAAATTGATTTTAGTAGTCTGTGTAAAAGGCATGAAGTAATAATAACCTTTTTTTTTTTTAGAACTAAGGATGAAAAACATGAAAATCACATAAAGTATGAAGAAAATGAAGAATATTTGTATTAAATGAATCTATATCTGACAAAACCTCTGAGTTGTTGATCCCATGAAGTAGATTTATTTTACATCGTTACTGTTGGTTTTGTTTCAATTGCTCAAGGTAAAGCAATTCACATATAACATGTAATATAATTTATATTGGGTAGTTCGTAAATGAAGGATATTCGTTATATTCAACCTTTAACAACAGATAGCCATTGCAATTTCAAATTTACTGATTTGATAGTGGAAACTGAGGATGAAAAGGATGGGTAGATCACCAAGAAAGTTCTTGCTTCTATTGACAACAAATATAGCTTAATTGATCGTTCTTTTCTTTTCCAGATCCAAATTTTTGCTTTGAGAAATTGTTGGTTGTGATCAATTGGATTGAACAGTAGTGATGATTTTACAAACATTATATGCGCCCTACGAATCACCATTACATTGCTGGTACTCTATTTCAGTTTTCACTTATGAATCTTCTTTAAAAAATATTTTGTTATTTTAAAATTTTATTAAAGAAAATGATAGATCGAAACCTTTGGCTGACAGTGATAATTGCTCGTGTTGGTACTTGGTCTCTTTTCATCTTGAAATCGGGAATGCATTATATTTGAAATATATTTTGTATATTTCACATGCATATACTTTTCAAAATGTTATAAACCCAATTCCAACTTTCAAATTGAAAAAAAAATAGGAAAAAATTTCTTACAAGCAAGGAACACCTAATTTTATTGGACTTAATTAAAATATTTCTAAAGGACACTAGGGAGAGGGGCCCAAAGTAGGGCGGGTCAACTTTGGAGGTCCACGTGGACCAAAAAAATTTAAAAATTTTCCCGCCACATCACCCTGCCACTTGTGCATCGGCCCATATTTTAAAAAAAAATCAATCACCTTGCCACTTGTTAAGCACCATTTAAGCCGACGTGTCCAAAACGGGTTGATTTTTCCCTTTGCTTGAAAGTGGAGCCCATCGGCCTCCTTAATCGGCGAGCACATCTACGTACATTGGATCGGACAGTCGTGTGTACGCGACAACCTCGCTACCTTGAACCAACAGTTTAGAGCATTAAATGCTCGCTGCCTCCTTCGTTTCCTCCACTAACCAACTTTCCTTACACATCGCTTTGCATTTACTCGGTCTATCGGGCGTGTTAATTGGAGATTAAGGTTCATTCAATGCTTCACATTCTCACATATCCCATTGAATCCCATTCCTTTTATTTGCAAACATTCTTGACTGTTCGTTTTGTTTTGCACTGAAACTTGTTCAACTCTCCATGCTTCATTGTTCGCCTCTTCACGCTTCTTCGTTTGGCTCTGCACTCTCAATAGCTCCCTTTCTCTTTCAGGTGAGGTTTATAACCTCACTCAACCTCTACCAGTCTCAATGAATACGACAGTATTCTGCCATGCACTTAGTTTTAAAAAAAAATTATTTGCAATTTTTTTCTTTCAATCTGATGCATAAAATGAAATGTGGGGAGAGTTTCAAAGGTTTTCTTTTCCTCTATACTCGTCCATGCACTCCTACTATTTCATTCTTCATTGAACGACATTTACTCTGCATTGTGTTTTTCATATTTGCTTCCTTATACAAAATATGAAATGGGTTTTACTAGTTTAAATGGCTTTTCATTACTATTTGACTTCTTCATCGAAATATGGAAAGGGCTTGATTGGATTTCTATAAATTTGTTTGTCAATCCACAAACTTTAACTCTGTGATTTCTTTTATTACATTTCTTTGTTATTCCAAAATACGAAAAATGGTTACACTATTTTATTATTCATAGGGTTATAATGTTTATCGTTTCGAGGGTTTATGCCACACACTTGCATTCGTGTGTTCCTCATTGCACAGACTTTAACTCAACAATTTTCTTTAAATAATCTCATGTCATTCTGAAATATGAAAATGGTAGCACTAGTTTTAATTTCGAACATATTCTGCCAGTTGTTTTTTATTTACACGGCGTTTACTCTGCATTGTGCTTTTCATTTTTGCTTCCTTATACGAAATATGAAGTGGGTTTGACTACTTGAAATGATTTTTCATTACTATTACACTTCTTCGACGAAATATGGAAAGGGATTGAATGGTTTTGTATTTGTGTGTTTGATATTCCACAAACTGTAACTTTGTAATTTATTTTTTTACTTTTCTTTGCTATTCCTAAATATGGAAATGCTTACACTATTTTTATTATTCATAGGGTTATAATGTTTATCATTTTGAGTGTTTCTGCCATGCACTTGCATTCGTATGTTCCTTGAATTGCACAATATGGAAATGGCTTGACTGGTATTCTATTTGTGTGTTCGTCATTCCATAAACTTTTACTTTGCAATTTTCTTAAAATAATCTCATGACAATCCGCATTATGGAAATGGTAGCAATGGTTGTAATTTCGAACATATTCTACCATGCTTTTCTTCATTTCATTGTTAATACCAAACATGGAAAGTGTTTGGTTGGTTCACAATTACAGGGTTTTCTGGCATGCACTTCTATTCCTTTATTCGACACTGCACAATTATTTTGTCTACGAGATGCTTTTTTTCATTTCATTCATACTACCAAACATGGAAAGGGTTTGAATGGTTCACAATTAGAGGGTTATCTTCCATGCACTTGTATTTGTTTGTTTGAAAATGCATAAACTTTCACTCTGCAATTTGCCTTCGCTATTTTTTTAGTATTCCCAAACATGAAAATGAGTTAACTTGTTTTTATTCAAAGATATTCTGCAATGCAATTAAAGACTCCATACCAAACCATCATTGAACATATAAAGAGATTTACAAATTCAAAAATGCATATCTCCATATTTTCCAATTTCCATTTACCATGACTCACTTCCATATTGATATCTACATGGAACTACAGACATTCAACTCCCCAAACAAAAAATTGAAGTTGTTCAATTCAATGGAGACTAACGAATGAAACGAACGATGAATTACCAAAGGATATGCACCACATACTTTTAATGCGGGGTGGACGCCACACCATAAGCACAAGCACCGTTACACTCTCCATTGAAGAGAACAACTTCACTTTTTTATTAATTTTTTATGCCTTTGAATGTCATGCAATTGCATTCGTCTGTTCTTCCATGCACAATAGTTCTATCTATGAAATGCTTTCTTTATTTCATTGTTACTACCAAACATGGAAATGAAAACAACTTAACCCATTATCATATTTGGGTATAACAAAAAAATATTAAAGAAAAATTACAAAGTTAAAGTTTGTGCATAACAACAAAATATTAAAGTTAGTGGAAAATTACATATATATATATATATGGGTATATGCAGGATCATCATGGAAAAAATAGGCCTTTGAGTGGCAAAAAATTCAAAAAAATCAGAGTTAGGAAACTATATATATATACATATGTATACATATATATATATACATATATGCATATGCTATATATATATACATATATATACATATATATATATATATGCATATACATATAATAATACATATATATATGTATACATATCTGTATATGTCCCATTTTCCTACCAACACAACACTCATAGAAAATCAATCATTCACATGTGTTCCACTAGTCAGATTACAACACACAACTATAGTTGCCTTCTCTTTTGCCACATGCAACCACCAAAAAACAATGTGTTAAGCCCACCATAATTGCTCGAGAAGCAAACAAGGATTGCACAGCATGAATACATACAATCTCTGCAATTGAAGACATCCAAACAAGTTTTCAAATTTGAAAAAGGACACAAATTAAAGACTCCATAGCAAACCACCATTAGAGATTTACAAATTCAAAAATGTATTTCTCAATCTTTTCCAATTTCCATTTATCGGAGCCTCACTTCCATATTCATATCTACATGAGATTGCATACATTCAACTCCCTAAATAAAAAAGTGAAGTTGTTCTTTTAGATGGAGAGTCTAACGAATGGAACAAACAATGCATAGCGAAGGGATATGCTTGGACTACTTTTAATGCGGGGTGGTCACAAGACCATAAGCAGCAACACCATTACACTTTCCATCATAGAAGAACAACTTCACTTTTTTTTTCAATCTGTTGTATGCTATGCAAAGTGGGATAGGGGTGGGTTCAATTGGATTTGGTGGTGGGACAGTCTTGGCTCTTTGTTGTTCTCATGCCATTGGATATATGAAAATATTGACAGCGATGTAATGCAAGTGGTGATATTATAGGGGAGTGTGAGTTATACTAATTTTATATTTTGGCTGCATGTTTTAATGCTACGGGCCATTAAAAATCAATATGGCTTGTATGTTTGTGGTATTAGATGTGCTTTGAATATTCTATGACATGTAAGACTGTGAATAACTATTTGTGTCTGGGACAAATATAAACTGATTATAATACAATTTTGGTGGTACAGTGATTCGAGTACCCTTGTTGATTGTGGGTGAAAACTATTTTACAATTACATATTAAGGGGGTCCTATACACCCTATGTTTGGAGGTCCACATGTTTCTACATGATACTATTTACAAATGCTTACATGAATTATTTTGCTTACCATGAATATAGAATTGCTAGAATTGATGAGGCAGAATATATGTGTGTGCGTACATGCATGGGTGAAGCCACAATAGTGGTTTATAATTGAAGTGAGGAAGGAAAACTCACAAAAATGAATGCATGGAAAAAAAATTGATTTTAGGGGTTCGTACGAACCTATTGGTTCGACCGAACCAATTAGGTGTTCAGTAGAACCTAGGTTCGGTTCGGTCGAACCCTCTTAATACTTTCCCGCCAAAAAAGCCATCAAAACCCCTTATAGAAGGGGTTCAAATGAACCAGGGTTCGAATGAACCCTAGTTCGAGTGAACCCATAGGGGTTTGCTCGAACCCCTAGGGGTTCATTCGAACCCCCTTTATTCCTCATCCCCCCCCGACACACAAAAAAAACTTGAATTTTTGCACTTCGGAGCTCAATTTGAGGATGAAAATGGAGGAATATTCACAAACCCAACTGGAATCAGGTAGTCCTCAGAACGAGTTATCCAACGAATATAATTTTAATATGTTTTGGTTTTACTATGTATTTGTTTTTTTAGTTTTATTAAACATAGGTTTTTCATTGAAAATAAAGGTCTCTATTCTGCACATGTGGAAAAATTGTAGATTATCAAAAAAAAATTAAAAAAAATGAGTGCACTAGATATTGAAGTCCTTGATCCAATAGGAAAAAAAATTTGAATTTTGATATATACAAAAAAAGTTATACGTTATCACGGGCTATGCGAATTGTAATTGGTTTTGACTTTGAAACTTGATTAAAGAAAAATATTCAATAAAACTATCTAAATCAAGCACTAGATATCAGAGTTATGAATCTAAATTTGAAATAATTATAATTTTATCCTTCATGGAAAAAGTTATATGTTATACGATTGTGCGTCACTTTTTAAAAATGTTGTTTTTTGAAAAACCAGTTTTCATGGGAGATGGAAAAGAAGTGGAATCTGATTTCAAAAATTTTGAAAAAAATATTTTAGAATCTATAGACAAAATGTGACAAGACTCTAGTTTGCATCATCTTCAAATTCTTCACGCGCTATAGGTGCCCTAATGTGAAAATTTAGTTTTTAAAAAATAATTTCAGTGTCCAATTTGGCCAAAAATTGTAAACCACTATTGTGGGATCACCCACATATATGTATATATGTATATATATATATACATACATATATGTATCTATATACATATATATATATATATATAGATATATATATGTATGTATATAGATACATATATGTATGTATATATATACATATATGTATGTATATATATATATATGTATGTTTGTATATGTATATATATGTATGTCTATATATCATAGAGATTATGGTATATTCCGTTGACACCTTGTCATTTTGTGTCTTGTTCACTCTGCTTCATTGGCGTGCAAAGAAATACATGATCAACCCAGCCCATTGTTCCTTCCAAGCTTTGTTGATGGTGAGTTGCAATTGAAAGGTATACAATTTTGTAATATTCTTTGTGTATTAAGCTAAGCACTGCCTACATTTGTGTAATATTCTTTATGTATTGATTGATCCCTCCTTTCATTTGTTCTTGCAGTAAGCAGGATAAAGGTAAGTGCAACGAGACACAGCATCAAGCAAATCCATACTATACAGGTGAGGTTTCTAACCTCACTAAGGCTCTACCACTTTCTCTTGTCAGTAAATGGTTTTTTGTTGTCTCGTTGATTTTGATCATATTTTTTTGGTGTTTCTTAAATTGAAGGAATTTAATGGCTTTCTTAGTGCATGCAGAATGTGCTTGATGAAGTGTATGGTGTCTAGGGTGTTTATGAACACTTCAAAATTTTGTGTTCTTAAACACACTTTATTTTCAAGGAAAATAATGCTTCTTTCTAGCATCACCTTGTCTTTAATGGGTTTAATTTATTATGTTTCTTTCCTCTCATGGTTAGCCAAAATCTGTCATCATTGAATTGCCCGCCACGTGACCGTGTCACCTATGCTTTTAATATGTATATGCACATATATGTGTAGATGCATATATGTACTTTTATGTTTATGCATAATTGTACATAAATATATGCATATATGTACATATGTATACATATGTATATGCATATATGTACGAAAGTATGCACATACATTTTTATGCAATACAAGTTAATAAACAAGTGCACTGAAAAATAGAATAATACAAGTGCATGGCACATAGCCTTCCAAATTAAACTCATATATTTATTATGTTTCTTTCCTCTCATGGTTAGCCAAAATCTATCATCATTGAATTGCCCGCCATGTGACCGTGTCACCTATGCTTTTAATATGTATATGCACATATATTTGTAGATGCATATATGTACTTTTATGTTTATGCATAATTGTACATATATATATACATATATGTACATATGTAAACATATGTATATTCATATACGTACGAAAGTATGCACATGCATTTTTATGCAATACAAGTTAATAAACAAGTGCATTGAAGAATAGAATAATACAAGTGCATGGCACACAGCCTTCCAAATTAAACTACAAAGTTATTGCACACTTACATATATATGAAAGTAGGTATGAATGTTCATAGATTAGTGCATGTACATACATATGGACATCCACTATGTCTGTATGTGCAGTAATTTGTGCACATACATATATATGTACCTACACAATGATTGATTATGCAATGAGGATCATACAAATAGAAGTAGGGCGGGTCAACTTTGAACATATACATATTATATATATATATATATATATACACATACATATCTATTCTGCCTCATCAATTCTAGCAATTCTATATTCTTGGTAAGTAAAATAATTCATGTAAGCAATTGTAAACAATATCATGTAGAAACATGTGGACCTCCAAACATAGGGTGCATAGGACCCCCTTAATATGCAATTGTAAAACAGTTTTCACCCTAAAAGTCAACAAATGTACTTGAATCATTGTACCACCAAAATTGTATTATAATTAGTTTATATTTGTCCCAAACACAAATAGTTATTCACAATTTTACATGTCATGGAATATTCAAAGCACATCTGATACCACAAACATACAAGCCATATTGATTGTTAATGGCTTGTAGCATTAAAACATGGATCCAAAATATAAAATTAGTATAACAAACACTCCCCTAATATATCACCACTTGCATTACATCACTGCCAATATTTTCATACATCGAATGCCACGAGAACAACAAAGATCCAAGACTGTCCCATCACCAATTCCATTATATTATACAGAAGATTTTGTTGTACTTTATACATTATATATCATGTAAATGATGTTGCTAGTGTTGTGTACATGACTATATGAAGATTCAAGTGATATTTTTAGTGGTTGTTAATGCATAATGTTGTATACATGCAATAGTTATGCGAGGTGTGTTGTACATTTCAGCCCAATCAAGCAATCACCATAAACAAAGTTTCAGTATAATTAAGCAAACTTACATTAACAAGCAATTGCACTACACTGGCAACATGGACATCATATTGCTAATTAGGCCTATAAACATATCCATTTAATAAACCAATAAATAGATACATTTGATATCAAATCTTAAATATAGGAATGTGCATAATGCTAGCAAAAACATTTGCATATTATAGGACAAAAATTTGTACTGACATTGGAGGTTATACTATTGACAAGACTTCTTTTTCAAAAGTGCATTTAAGTATTAAACTATGTACCATTATACTTTACAAATAATCAGTGTATGCAACATGGTATAATACTAAAAATGCTTTGGTGAAAAGAAGCCTTGCTAATGAATGGTCAAACAAGTTTCAGTGTGAAACCAAACAAATAGACGAGAATGTTTGCAAAGAAAAGGAATGAGAGTGAGTGGGATATGCGAGAATTTGGAGCATTGAATGAACCTTGATCTCTGATTTACTTGCCCGACAGTCTGAGTAAATGCGAAGGGACACGTAAGACAAGTTGGTTAGTGGAGGTAACGAAGGAGGTGGTGAGCGATTAATGCTCTAAACTATTTGTTTAGGGTGGTGAGGATGCCATGAACACGTGGTCGTCTGATCCATTGTATCCAGATGTGTTCGCTAATTAAGGAGGCAGATGTGCTCCACTTTGGGGTGGAGGGAAAAATGGGCCCGTTTTGGACATGTCAGAGTAAATGGTGCTTGATAGGTGGCAGGGTGGTCAATTTTTTCAAAATAAAATGTTGGGCCTAATGCACAAGTGGCAGGGTGATGTAATGGGAAATTTTTCTACTTAATATTAGGGTATTACAGTCCCCCAACAACAAGATTAAACATCCAACAATTGAACTATATATTGCAGCCTAGAATACACAACAAAAAAGTAGCCAATCAATCATCTAGTTGTAGTGATGGTCCCTCCCAACATCAATCAAGCATGCCAAGATAAACATCCAAAGATGTGTTCTTGTCTCTTGCTTGTGCGTTCTAAGTTGTCCTTACATGATTTGCATTTACATTTGTAAATTGAGTGCTAATTACATGCAACGGTGTTGAACAAAGTTATTTGCAACAGAGAGTAGAGTGCAGCCTACATTTGGGCTAACACTTGAATTGACATTCAACTCCCCAAACAAAGGGATGTATATGTTCAATATATCCTAAAACAAGGCATGGTTGTGTGCTAACGGGTTTCTAGGACTGCTTTTATGTCTTTCTCGTTGCAATGACCTATGGGCCCAGTTGATTTCTCTTTCCTTCCTATCTTGTTTCTTTTGAACCCTCTGTTGCTCCATCTTGTCATGTATTTCCTTCTTATCTTGTTTCTTTTGAACTTGTTCTTGGCCCCTCTTTTGCTCTCTTTCATTCCTATCTTGTATCCTTTGAACTTTCTCTTTCTCCTTCTTCTACTCTCTCTCCTTCCTATCTTGTTGCTTTTTAGCTTTGTCTTCCTCCTTATTCTACTCTATTTCCTTGCTCAAATATGCATAGTAATCTAGCAATTGTGGCATGGAAAAAGTGGCAGGTGGAGAAGGAAATGAATAAGTTCCTTGCTCTTCGCACTACAAGACAATACCCAATTTTTTGGCTTCATCTGCCAACCGAGATGGTTGGGTAAGGGTCGAGGGAAGGCTTAAACCATCATAACCCTCATCAGTAGCTCCCTCTACCAACCAAGAGGGTTGGGCAGGGGGTGATGCAGGAAGACTTAGACTGTCATTACCCATATTCATAGATCATCTGCCAACCAAAATAGTGAGGTAGGGGTTGAGGGAAGAGTCAGGCCGTCATTATGTTCCTCACACTGGTTGTCCACCATGTCATTTATTTGATGATTAACTGTTTCATTCATTGTCAATTCCCAATGTCGTGATGTTGTTGTTCGCCTACCTAAATTTGGAGCAGTAACTACGACATCTATCTCTGCTTCTACATTTTGTTTTTCTTTAGGGGGGAATGAAACCCCTCTTTGACATGTAGGCCACCTTGTTGTGGCTCTCTTCTTCATTGGCTTGGACCTCATATCAACTTTATATTGAACCTACACACATTATTGAGACATGTTTGAAACAATGATAAGAAACACCATTAAACACCCTTAAAGATAGAGTGATGCCTTTTTTTTTCCTTTGTTATTTTAGCTGATAGTTTATAATGGTAAATTCGATAATTGTTGAAGTTTTATGTGATCATACTAATTTGTTTGAATTGCACATGTTTATAACATTTTTTATTGTAGTGAAAGGAGTTTGTGTAATGCCATAATGCCGATTGGAATTAACAATGTAGATAACTGAAATTCATTGTCATTCATCAATAGGCATCAAGTATGAAACACCTTGATTTTGAGTTACAAGTTTGTGATATATAAAAATATTGAAATTGAACATTCATACACAATCATAAACAGTATAAGTCAAAACCCCAGATAGTGAGTTAGAAAGAATCTGTTGCAACAATGGCATTGCCATTCAAAAAAGTGAGTTGGCCTTGTGCATCAATCACATAGGGTTTAACAATCACATTCTAAGGAACTAGAAAGCATTGACATCCATAAATAGTGTTAAGTTGTAACCCCAGATATTGAGTCTGAGGGTAGTGGGTGAGAAACATTTACAGTGCAAATAACTAATTTATATACCCAAACATATAGAACATAGCAAAAATACTAGGAATTGAACTGAAATTACTTGACATTCATAAATAGAGAAAGTTGAAACACCAAATATAATTGTGACATAGTGGTGCTTGAAAAATAGTTACGGTGCATAAAACTGATCTATATTGGCAGCCATATTGAGCATAAGAAAAGTCCAACAAACAAACTTAAATGACTTGACATACATAAACACTGTAAGTTGAAACCCCAGATATTGAGTTACAGGTTTGTGGGTGACATAACTTTTACAGTCAATATAACAGATCTATATTGGGAGGCATAGAGAACATAAAAAGAGCCCAAAAGATGAAAAGAACTTGGACATTCACAAATAGCGTAAGTTGAAACCCAAGATGTTGAGTAACAAGTTTTTTTGAGAAGCGTTACCATTGCATACAACATATTGCCATAGGGACATGAATAGTTTATATGAAAAAGCAAAGGTATAACTATATGGTGAAAATCACTTGCATAACATTGAAAAGATTGGCATTCATAGGCATAAACAAGAACTTTGAGATTGGCATTCATAGGCATAAATAGTTTGTTTGTGTAGAGTACCTGAATGTTGATAGTGTGATGTTGGTGCTACTTCTTCTTCTCCTCTTTGTTCGTCTACCTCCAGGAAAACGTTGCAATGAATATGAAAGTGAGACGGGGTAAATGGAAATGTAATTTTGAATTTGAAAATCTCTTTATATGTTCAATGTTGTTTGGTATGGAGTCTTTAATTTTGGTCCTCCTTTTTCAAATTTGAAAATTTGTTTGGGTGCCTTCAATTGCATAGTTTGTATGTATTTATGGTGTGCAGTGTTTGTTTGCTAGTCAGGGGATTGCGGTGGCCTTACTGCCATTGTTTTGGTGGTTGCAAGTGGCAAAAGCGAAGTTTGAACCAGTTGTCATGCGAATGGATTTGATAAGTGGGACAGTTATGAATGATTTATTTTCCTTTCACTGTTGTATTGATGGCACAATGGGATAGGGGGTGGGTTTGATTGGATTTGGTGATGGGACATTCTTGGCTCGTAGTTGTTCTCCTCCTGCCACTTGTATTAAAATAGTGGTTGTGAGCTAATGCAATTTGTGATATTAAAGGGGAGCGTGGGTTATACTAATTTTATATTTTGGGTGCAAGTTGTAAAGCTACGGGCCAGTAAGAATCAATATGGCATGTGTGTTTGTGGTGTCAAATGTGCTTTGAATATTCTCTAACATGTAAGACTTCGATTACTTATTTGTGTTCAGGACAAATATAATACAATTTTGGTAGTACAGTGAATCTAGTACCCTTGTTGACTTTTTGGTGAAAACCGGGTTACAATTGCATATTAAGGCGGTCTAGTGTGGGGCCCACGGGTGACTACTTCCATCCCCAGTATAGGCTCCCACCCTACTTTGGGCCCCTCTCCCCTATATGTAGCTGTACAGCTCTTGTAATTTGTATAGTATGACTGATTATGTACTCTAGAACTACTTTTTTAGCTCCATTCCTGTAAATTCTTTTTTACTTTATTCAATATAAAAAAATCCCACTATTTCTAATTTTTTATGATCAATTTATTTAAACAATGTTCATTATAAACCTTAGAAGAACACTTTGTTTCCTTGCTTTTATGGGCGTTGCTTCATATAAACTTATTAGCTTTTATCTTCGCAGAGAATTTTTTCTTTGTCATGATTACAGGTCATCTCAACGAAATTCTTGGTAACCAAACATAAAAATTCCAATTCCCAATTTATGAGTAAAAAGAGACAAGGAAACTTGAGACCCTCACTGAAACACAGTACTGTCACTCACATGGAATATGTGCATTATTAAATATGATATCTCTGCAAACTTTTATTCAACCTGTTGCTGCTGTACTGAAAAAAAATTGCAGAACCTTGTCCACCCTTTCCTTCATTTTCCGCATAAACCACAGTACTCAATGGCCCATGTTTGTCCCATCCAAAATCACTCATTATTGGTCTCACATGAATGGATAGAGAACTAGTTAACATCAAGACTGGTGTAAAAAACAAATATCACATGGATAAGCACTGTACAGCATTTGCACCACTTTACACAATTTTATTTGCAACACTCCAAAATTCTAACTAAATTAATAAATACTTTTTCATATTGGGATAAGAACAAAGTGCAATTTCACTTTCAACAAAATATTTCATCATTTTTTTCTTTTAACTGATTTAGTTATGTATCTCTTAGATATAAGACGCTAAAAGTATATGTTAGTTGGTATGAGTTTTTCACGGTCTATGTAATATTAAGATTATTTGGGGTTTCATTCTGTATATTTTACCATTCTATGTTTTGAATCACGTTCAATGATCCATCATTATTATCTTTCTAATAATAAATTACTAAAAATAAGTATACATTAGTTTTTACGAGTTGTTTCCATATTACAATTGTTTGTAGATTCATTTCGTATATTTTATCATTCCACGTTTCGAATCACATTCAATGATCCAATCCGATCAACCATTCAGATGCTGATGGTTCTACTGGGTGGATAATTTGATCAACAACATTTGAATATCCAACTCATCCGCTTCTGACAGATCTGCTTGCCCCTCACCATTGGATTTGGATATGTTTGAATTATCATTATCTATCTAATTTATAGAAACAATCTTAATATCATAAATATACGCTTATTTGGTGTCATTAGAATAGGTACATGCCATTAACTTATTTTGGGGATTTCTAACAGCTTGTCATTGTACGGCACGGTGGATTCATATCTATTTGAATAATGAAATTAAATTACCTGGTTTCAATTTAGCTAATATGTTACTGGCATTGAAGTCTTCTCCTGCTTTTATGAGTTATAGGTTATGAAGAGCATTGACAATGTGGGTATAAAGCTACTACTGTAGGTTGTATGGGTTGACCAGAGCATTGAATGTTCTAACAATAATAATGTACTTGACAGTATGACTTTCAAAGTATTAATGAATGGTGTAAGGCAAATGCAGACGCAGGACATGTTCAACAAAGTACCCACTGAAAATGCTTTGCACATCTTTGGGAGGTTGATGTGGCACTGGTACGGTTGTCACACTTGCTCAAAACATTGTATTCCTTGGATTGAAGTTTTGAATTGTTGTTGAGATAATTTAAGGTTTATTATTCTGTTAGAATGAAAATTAATGTTTAAAATATGGTAAATGAAAGAACTGATAATTTTTTCAAGAAGATAATATTAATTTTTCAGAATGTTTTAAATGAATTGATATTTTTTACATTGAAATTGTTGCATATATATTGTGTTAGTCAAAATTTATTAGATATGATTTGGAATTATTGAAGAAAATAATATCAATCAATATGAACTGTGGAAATTTAATGCGTTTAATTAATTATATTTTAGCTTTTGTATATATGTATTTCAGAAAACTACTTTAAGTGTACTACTGTATTTTTATTTTCATGACATTTAATTTTGTATGGAGCAACACCTGAATATTTATATGTTCATACATTGATTAGTATATTCATACAATTTCAATTAATAATGGAACTTTATTAATTGCATTCAATGGAAAGATGAATTTAATTAATTAATAATTTTCTAGGTTATAGTAATTGCATTCAATGTAGAGATGGATTTAATTAATTAATAATTTTAGAGTTCATAATAGCATGCACTGTATACATTATAATAATTATAATTTATCCTCATTTATGTTGGAATAAGAGATGAAAGATATTAATCAGTCAAATTACAAATAATTTAGTTTTAAAATAATTTTAGTTAAAAAATATACATAAATATAAAAGATAAGTATTTATTTTGAATAAAAAGAAAACACATAATTTGTTAAGAGGAACAAACAATTAGAGGCATTCCACAGTCCATAATAATTGACGCGTGTCATTTCAAGATTCAATTATATGAAATTATTTTACATCAATGTTTTGAGTCACATTTTATAATCCATTATAAAATAAAATGAAGCTATAGAAACAAACAATACTAATTAACTAAGAAATTCTAATCATAGTAACATTTACTAAAAACAAATATCATTTAAAATCTGAAATAATAATAATTCTCATTCATAACATATATTGTTAATTGATTGCATTTATTATACTGTCAAAATATTAAGATTTAAATTCAGCAAGTATTGTTTACTTTCAATTCACTATTATTTTATATACAAAATAATAAAATATTAAATAAATATATTATTTTTAAATGGGAAAAATGCTTTTCTCAAACTATCAATAATTCAGTTACTGATAGAGGTATTTCAGCATTCTTTTCAAAGATGAAAAAAGAAAACATATGCTTATTCTGTGCCATTAATACTGAAAATGGTGGTAGTCTTGACTATTAGAACAACTACCACTGCAACTGCCAGCATTTAAGTGATTCATTCTCACGCCTTGTCACAGTGTCATGTCATGGCTTATGAATCATCGGATATGGAAAGAAGACTTTGAGGACTCAACAGTACTGCTGGATCATTGAATTCTAGAACAAATTAAGTCTAAATGGCTTTTCGGCCATTAATGACTACTGTTTGACATGACATGTATGATTTATAACTTCTATAGTTAACTTTGAACGAGTGATCAAGTCTTTTATAATGAGAAAGGAGAATTAGAATGGATGGTGGGTAAGAATAATTCTTGTGAATAAGTTTTTAAGTTTTTATTATATAAAAAACGAATTAGAATGAGATGTTTGGTGAGAATTAGTTTCATTATCATGAGTGTTAAGTGGATCATTCATTATCATGAGAGTTGGGTTCTTGTGAACCACTATTTATGAAACATGAGTCAATAAGTTTGATTCATAAAACTACAGGGTTGAATCCTGATAGCAATATCACAATTAGTTTCGCTATCAAATTAAGTCTTTTGTCATGAGCAAGAAAATGAGAATGAGATGGTTGGTAAGAATTTTTTGATATTTAAATTTCTTTTTATTGAATAAAGCTACCAATAGGTCGCTGGAAAAATACAACAGCTGTAGAACAACAATAATTGAGCAAGGATAGGAACATTGCAGTCTACAAAAACAGACCCAAAGGCTACCAAAACATACAAGAGCAGCAAGATGGAATTACATAGTCAAAGAGGCTGCCAACACAAAAACTCGTCATAATGTAGAAACTTGTTGCAACTGATCTAGGACTTTATCATTCTTCTCAAAGCTTGAAACTATGAAAACAAGAAAACCACATTATGAAATCACAGCAGCACATCTATTCCATAAAACTTGTCTAATAGAATCAGCAATCACTTCTTGCATACTGAAACCTTCCGGTTCAAATGTTTATTATAGGAAAGGAAAATGAAGATGAAATGGTTCACAATTGGGACTTTATGGTTCTTCTCAAAGCTTGAAGCTGTGAAAACAAGAAAACCACATGATAAAATCATAGCAGCACATCTATTCCATAAAACTTGTCTAATAGAATCAGCAATCACTTCTTGAATACCGAAACCTTCCAATTCAAATCTTTATTATAAGAAAGGAAAATGAAGATGAAATGATTCACAAGAATTCTTCTTGTTGTCAAACTACTTTTAATGCTAAATGGTTTGAAATAATTTGAGTTAAACTTAATATTGTTTATAAATAAACTATAAAATTCAGTATTTTTGAAACATACAACTAATATTTAAATTTAAATAAAATTATTTTTTATTATTTTATAATTATTGAAAATTTATAAGTTTAAAATTGTAATTAAATGGGTTATAAAAGTTTAGTATTTTTAAAAATAAACTATTAATATTTAAATTTAAATATAAATTAATTTTATTATTATTTAAATAGTTGTATTAGTGAAAATTATATAAATAGTTGTTTTAATTATTCTTAATATATTGACTATTGTACAAGTCATGTAAAGTTAAAGTTGGTAAATAATTATAGTTTAATTTAATTTAATTTCATCTACTCATATCTCTGAGGATTGATTTTAATCTTTAATTCATTCTTTTGTTATCTATGGGTGTATAAATGACTTGAAATTTTAAAAATTTAAATTTAATTTCAAGTCTTGTTGACTCCATCCAACAAACTCTTATGTGTCAATTGAATGCAAAAGTTGTTAACTTGTGTGCTCCAATATTTTATTAAGAACAAAACTTAATTCATTATCCATCACATATATGATGTTTCCATAGTCCATATTAAGGAATCAAAGAGCTTATAGATTAGAATTTGTGTTTTTTATTATAAACATTTTGAATTGCACTACATGATCCATCGTAGATGGATTCATTATCCATTATTGAGAGCTCTTTTTTTTACTTGTATCATCACATAAAAAGTACTATCAAAGCATCAATATTGCATCATCAACATACATAAGTATCTTAGGCATTTATACATGCTTGTATTAAATTGACAACATGTGCTTGATCAAAAGAGAATAATCCTAGCCTAGCAAACTCCAAAATAGTTTCTATCAAGAACACCCCTTAGCAAGCATAAGTGTAGATATCAAGGCAAGTAGTTTCTAGACACCAAATTAGTGAAGTTCAAATGCATATTCTAGATTCAAATATACACATACTATCCAAATCCACTAGTGTAGAGGTTAGTTCCATAATCATAGAGGCAAACCAAATTATTAGATAGATTATTTTTAATATAGAGACGTTCATCGAATCATTTCTAAAACATTTTTTAGATTAATGAATAAATTAGTAATGCATGTCATAATATATCTTCATCAAGTTTCAATCTAAATGCTATCATTTACTTATTTAATTTTCACATACGTCTAGTTCAATAACATAATTAATCTTAGCTTGTTAATAAACTTTAATACTTGTTTATTGTTGAATATATTTCTTTATCTTAATTTATTTAAAAAAGTCAAAAAAATTGTTGAGCATATTGCTTTCCCTGGATGAGTTGAAGGGGCTCCATCAAGTACAACACTTGTTGGAGGTTTTACAAATAGGATAGTAAGTTAGGTGGGTTTGAATTTGGGGAAACTTCATGGTTAAGTGTACTTATCAAAAAACCACTAGAATAGTAACCTTTGAAGAAGTCTTAATGCTTCACCCTTGTGAGCATCACCTAAATATCATGAATGTTAAGTGAACCATTCATACTCATTAGAAGTAAATTTGTGTCAATGACTCCTCGTGAAATATAGGACAATGAAGTATTTAAAAACAATTTAACAATTAAATCTTACTAAATTAAACACCAAAGAAAATTAATAAATAATTTATTTTTCTTTTCAATAATTAAACTTAAATTTATTAAAATTTAATTTTTTAATAAATTTTAAATAATTATTGAATAAATTTAATACTTGTTTGTTGTTGAGTATATTGTTTTACTCTAATTTATTTTGAAAAGGTTAGATAAGTTGTGGAGCATATTTCTTTCTCTTAAGGTCAATGGATGAGTTGAGGGGTTTTCATAATGAATGGTTCACAAGGCACAACACTTTTTGAAGGTTTTACAAATGAAATAGTGAGTTCAGTGGGTTTGATCTGGAGAAACTCCACGGTTAAGTGTACTTATCAAAGCACTATTATGATAGTAACCTCCCAACATATCTTGATGCTTCACTACTATAAATATCACTCAAATATAATGAATATTAAGTAAATTGTTCATACTTATTAAAAATAAATTTATATCAACAATTATTATGAAATATAGAACAAATTTATTTAAAACTAAACAATTAGATAAAACAAAATCAATAAATAATTTATTTATTTTTAATGATTAAATTTAAATTTATTAAAATTTAATTATTTAATAAACTTTAAATAATTATTAAAAATAAAAGTAAATTTATTGAAACTAAAAAACATTTTCCTTTCACCTTGTCTCAATTTAAATTTATTAACCAAGGGGTTATAATTTTAAGCCTTCATTTTTAGTAGACTTAGATATTAATATTTAATAAAAAAATTTAAAATAAAATAAAATATTTTTATTTGAAATAATAAAAACATCAAAATTATTATAAATATAAAATTATTTTAAAATATAAATTTATTTTATTAACTATTTTAAAATTATTTTATATTTAATTATTTTGATGTTTTTATTATTTATATCATATTTTTTAATATAATATAGGCAAAACTTATATAAGTTTATATTTTATATTGATTTTAATAGATTTTTTTAGAGGTAGTATTGTTGGCTTTAGATAATGTTAGATAGGGTTTGAATTGATAGGATTTTTTTCTCACTTAAATTATGTAGAATTTATAATTATTTTTTCATATTCAATTTTTAAATAGTTAATGATTTTATAAATTAATTGGTTTTTTATTAACAATTTTCAATCAATTTTTAATTTTTACCCCTCTTTTAATTAAAAAAAAAATCATTTTTTAAAAATTATAATATTAATTATTTCTTCAAATCACAGATAATTGAAAAAATAATAAATTATAATACAATTCAATGTTTCACCATAATTCTGTTATGACTTATTTATTTGATTCTTCTTTAAAAAAATTATAGTTTTAATCATTTTGATTCTTTTTACGCAGAATGGTGTCCTTATTTGAGAGTGTGGAGCAAAATTTGTCCTCCAAACTTGTCCTCGCTGGTATTGACCCTTCATTCCTCCAATTTGACATGGCCTAAAATATGTTTCGGCAAGGGTTTTAGAGTATGTTTATTAAAATGAAAATTACAGCCAAGATCCCAATAATGAGCACATTTAGGTTTTAACATTATGACATCCTTTATCCTAATAAACAATGTAAATTTAATATAATAAGAAAAAAATTATATATATAATTATATTATTTATTATATATATATATATATATATATATTCTTATTTAATACAAAATAAAATAAATACTATAATAATAGTAATAATAATTATAAAATATAAACAATATCATTTTTAAAATATCTACTAATTGACCTCATGTACTACACTGTAAATGTATGCAAAAAATAAACCATGTTTTTTCCTAATTGACCTTCCACACCTCTTAGGCGTACCCATTGCACACCAAGGTGTGATTGCTAGTTTATACCATACCAACCTTTCCTAATGACAAACAATTGAATTGAAATTTCAAACAATTTACTATTCACCAAACTTATTAGGTACTTGTTTATTACTTCTTTAAATGGTTTTTAAAGAAATCTACTAACTCATTTCCAATTTTTATCACCTTTACTCAATCATCATACCAACCTTCTTTCGGTTCATAAATTACTATTCCTTATGCTATCATAATCCTCCCATAAGTGTGTGTGTGTATATATGTATATGTGTGTGTGTATAGCTTAATCTGTAAAAAGTTTCATGGTTTAATTATAATAAACTCACCAAAAGAATTAGTTTGAGTATTTTTTTAATTTCATTATGTATAGTTTTTCTTCATCAACATTTCGAAACACATTCTATAATCCATCATCAGAATGACATAATACCAAGAGATAATAAAAATCTTCTTACTAATAATACAAGTTGACAACTCACAGTTTTAATCAAATCAAACATAATTTTGCTGCTTCTCTATTCTCATTATAGGTAGCACATGCTTGTCCAATTGTCTGACCTACTAAATATTAAATTATTAGCTTTGAACATTAAATAGTGATAGAGAAATAGATAGCCATTTAAACCAGTTGGAAAATTAGAAGTAGCGGGAGAAGCAGCAGCAGCTACATTTACAAATATAAGAATATAGAGAACACAACATCATTTCAGAACTATGGCTAAATTTAGTAACGTTTTAAAAGATTCAAAGAACTATATTTTTAGTCCACAATGTGGGTTGTTGCCATGCACCAAATATTTCGTACTTCTGTCATGCAGACCATTAATTCATTTTTGCCATAAAGCCCTGGAATATATGAATTATTGTACACCATGACTGATGAATGCCCCTTACATCATAATGTCCTTGTGAAGCAGGTTTGCCTTAAATGTTATACAAACTACTAGTACTGCAAACAGCTTAATGGTAATAAATTAATCTGTATTTTCATGAAAGATCTCTTTCGTGACAGGGTGGATGAGTTTAGTAAGATGAATGACAGTCTGCAAGTAGAGCCCTCATATATAAAATTATAATGATGGTCCTGAAAAGGTCTGGTATTGAATGATTCTTCAGAGCAAAACTGACCACCTATTGCTCTTAAACATAAGTGACAGAGATATAGGTAGGTATAGTCTTGTGGTCTATGTTGAAGTGTATTGGTTTCTACTTTCTAGAGGTTGTTACCGGTACAGCAGGTTGCATGGGTGGCGCAGTTTACTTTATTTTGGTATGGTGCAGCAGGTTGACAGGAGTTCGAAAAGTTTAGATGGTGTTTTTAGGCTAAAAACATAGATTCTACTGGATTACAATTCAGAAGGTAGTACCCTGTCTACCCATAAAGCTTTACAGACTTCCAAGGAAGCTTTAAGGTATGAGGCTGCCTTATCATTTATGAAGGTACCAATACTGTTTTACTTGTGTATTGTCCTTGGCATTTGCAGATTTTTCGCTCTTTTATGATTCATCAAAGTGGTCCAAAAGTGGGGACTTAAAGAATTCAACATTGAATTCAACATTGGTATTTTTTGGTATTTAAATTTAATAATTTATTGTTTGTAATGGTGAAAATTATATATATTGTATTTGATTAAGAAGGAAAAAATAGATTACATCAGAAATAACAAAAACAAAACAACAATAGTTGATATGTTCAACAATGTCATTGTTAGGAAATCGCAGTTGCAACAGCAATAGCATAAACATCAGCTGCAATGCAACAATATAAACATCAGCTGCATCAGCAGCAACATCATAAACATCAACTGTAGCAGCAACAATACAAACATAAAAATTCCATCAGAAATGGAGAAAATTGAGAAAAACATCCATGGACTATTGAATTTTTCACCGGATTGTTTTTATATAATGATTAATGTATGATAAGCTATTATATAAAAGTTGACAAATAATTTGAAGCTAATTTAATTTTACTTGCACATATTTTTAAAGGATGGGCCTTAGCTTTCACTTTATTCATCTATTTTTATAGTTAAAATATATAAATGTGGAGCTGGTCTAAGTCAATATTATGGATGCAAAAATGATCAATGAACTTTCAAAATTCAAATTTTAATTTGAGCCCTTATCTCTTTTTTTCTAACTAATTGTTATGAGCTGACTTGAACACAAAATTTGTTACTTTGTATAGTAAAGTGTTGTATTTAAAGACTAAGTTCTAATTCATTTTTAGACATCAATAAATCTTTAGAGATTTATGTTACGCATTACATCATCATAAGAGTATAGTGCTAACATTATACATATTTAGTCATATTGCATGATTGTTTGTTGTCTTTAATCATCATTCCATAAGAAAGGTTTGACCAATTAAGAACAGTGAACTTAATCTAGTAAACTCCTAAATGATATCTATCAACACAAACCCTTTCAAATATCTATATGTATATTCATATATGTGTAATAGCAGGAGATTCGTTATCAACTGGTGATGCATTGTCCTCGTCTTATTCTTTGTCTTTATGCATGTCTAGGTCATATTTTTGTTCAATAGTACAGGGTAACAAGAATACACTCTAAAATAAATCAAAGATATATATCTAAAGAAAATACGAGAGGATCAACATATGGATGTCCATAAAAATTGTTATAGCATCACGATACATAGAGAAGTCCATGGATTTGCTAAGGAAAGAGTGTTAGATAGTATGCGTGAGTTCATGAATCATCATGAGACAATGAGTCATCATCTTCATCATGATAAGATAAAGAATGATCATTGTGCATCACTAAGCATATTATCAAAAGACCATGAGCCACAAGATAGCTCCAAGATGTATCATGAACCATATGAGGGGTAGTAACTGAATGTGAAGGTGAACATGATATATAATGTATAGGTATAACACTAAAGATAGAAGGAGTGCAATCATTATAAGGCTCATCACTAGGGTAATCATCACAAATAGGTGTTTCTAAATTAACAAGTATATCACTATGAATGGAAGAAGGTGTCTCAATATCATATTTAAGTGTAGGTGAAACATGTGTATCTACATCACTAGACACCTCAAAGAAAGATGAATCAAGAGTGGCAATGGAGGAAAATACATAGATGTAAGATAAAAGTTATCATGAACATTAAATACAACATCACATAAGCCAAGATCTCTAGTTGTATCAAGTGCATATATGGATGAACTAGTAGTTCACTATCATAGGCTACAAAATATTTATCATAAACCATAGTGAGATAATAAGTGAGTTTTAAAGGAAGGGGGAAACGCATCCATGATGAGAGAATGGCAATCACTTTTGAATTTAAATATTAGAAAAAATGGTTATATATTATCTAAAAATGAAACTCTAAAGAGGAACCCAAGGGTGGGATTGATGTGAAAGGTAGGGAAAAGCAATGTAACATAAAAAAGTGCAAACCCTAAAAGGAAAAATGTATCAATAAATAGGATAGTTAGAAAATATAAATATAAAATTATAGAGAAAATAAAATAAAATAAATGATAAAAACAATATAAAATGCATATCTAAGACCCTAGAAATTAATGAAGGTATAGCCTTGAGGTTAAGGCCCTAGGGGGTCTAAGATTAGACAAGCTTACAAATATGCAAAGAGAAATGAACTTTCTCTGGGGTTTAATAAGATCCATGCAAATAAGCAACCTACATCTAATATTTGATACTCTATGGGTTAATGTATTCTAAATTAAATGTCAGGTATGGAAATTAATGTAGAAAATAAACAAGTTTGGCGTATAAAATATATCTTCTCTAGAAATGACACTTCTCTATTTGTTTGGCTCCTCAAATTATGTGCTTAAATTGTATTCTATATTGGGTTGAGTTCATGGATTTGGGTTTGTTCTAGGGTTATGAATTTATCCTCCATGCACATATTTGACCCTAATTATTATATACTTCTACTTTGCTGGTTTTTTTAGTGATCTTTGTTTGCTTTGTTCTTTTAAGTATATGAGGTTAGGCAATATTTAAAAATATCTTATAAGGATTGTTAGTATGTTACAAGGGGATGCGTTCACCTAGGTCAACCCTAGAAATGTGTGTAAAGAATCAAAGATAGTAGGAAAGCATCTTAGAATAATGTATTTAGATTTATTAGTCCCTTTTAATGCACCAAGAAAAAATGTTTCACAATTAATTAGTCCTTCGATGCTTTTAGGATGAGAGATGACAAATGAGTGCTAGTAAATTCCTCTAAATATCAATGCAACATTAAATTTTATAAAATGTGTACTTAGTTATCTTAGGGAAAGAAAAGAAAGAGTAACACTTGACTAGAATTTGAATTTGACTTTTGAAAATGTAGGGATCAAGCTTACAGTTGCAAGATCAACCTTACAATATTAAAAGCAATCTTAATGAAAAAACTGTCAAATCTAAATGGATAATGAATAAACTAGAATATATGTATAAATAAGTGTAATAAATGTATAGTCTATGTGAATATATTGTATAGATACAGATAAAATTATATATATATAATGATTTTGTAAAATTATATATTTTTTCAACATATTAAAATATTCTCTTAAAACAAATACAAAATCAAATAAAAATAATATTAATATATAAATTATGAAATATTTATTTACGTAATTTTAAAGATGATTAAATCTATAAAGGTGATATCACACCCAAAGAAATTATTTAAAAATATAGAAATAATTGTACTTCCACTAAGTAGAGTAAGTCAACATATTCTAAAGTGTAGATTAGTAATTATTTGGTAAAATGCCTCGAGTCTAACTAGTAAGTTTGAAGCCATGATTCTAGCCTTTGTCATCTTATACCACTGGGAATCAAAATAACCTCTTTAATACGTTTTTTTCTCTCTCCTCTTAGATTAATAATAAATTTTAGAACTTTGTCAATGTCATTTGTTGTTCTCACTATTTTTAGTGATTCAAATAATTATTATAAAAATATGGCATTTGCAATGTGGATTTTATAATTAAATCTTTTATTCAAAAGCTAACCAATATCTTTTGAAAAAGAGATGACAACATAAATTGATGAGTTCAAATTTAAGCTATGAGATATAAATGAAAATAAGAGAGATTAGAGGGTTTATTTGAAAAGTAGGTTGATGTTGATTTTGACAATTGAAATATGATAGAGAACTAATAACTAAAATTTGAAATTGAACTAACCATTAAAGACTTGTAACAATTGAATTCTAAGATTTTGAAATATTGGAACTAGATCATATTTGTGAACTAGTTGTTGATATGATTTTGTTTTAGGTTGAATGATTTAGCTTGGTAGAGAATATGCCCTTTCATGCTTGCAAAAAATATTCACCATTATATGAATAGGTGATTGAGATAGTGTGGTGCTAAAAAATGCTTTTGGGAGCCTACTATATATAGAGGGAAGAGTGACAAACTTTTTTGGTGACAACAAGGTCCATAAATTAATTGAACAAGATCGAAATAGGGAAACAAAGTAGTGGATGTTGAGTGATTATGTTTGATGCAAACGCCAAGTGATTGTGTGTTTTGTATTATCAAATGTGTTAATGCAAGATGCTACTAATTGATAATGAAAGTGTTATAGGATGATGCCCTTAAATACACAATCATAGATACATAGTATGAACTTTTTTGGCACACATGTTGAAAGGTAACAATTATATCTCAAAAATTTTGGTTTTAGATTCAAAAATTTTGAATTTTGGTAACTAGGGGACTAAATCACATTCACAATACAATCTAAGGAATTATATTCCAAGGGTGATCCAGTCCAAGATAGAGTAAGTTCCTAAGAAATGAGTTAATGTTGTTTTGAGAGGGATAACTAAGCATATAAGAGTGATGGACTTAATGCTACGTGTAAAATATCAAGGTGAAAGAACGCAATATGTGCTTTTCTTCTCCACACCATTGTAATTATATAATAATGAGAATAATAGTTACTTTAATGAGTTTAACTCACCATATAGAGTAGGTAGGTTTAAATGTGGCTTATTGATGGAAGGACTTTTAAAACATTTTATTTCACAATCTCTATTTTTAAATACATAAAATTAATTGTCCTTTAAAATATCTAATACATTTTTTATATTTAAATATTTTAGATAAAATTACTCTTTAACAATAAATAAATTCAATTTTGTTTCTTTATTTCTTAAAAAAATCTAAACTATACGCACTTCTTTTACACTTAAAATTATCTTTAATAAATTAAACTTTCCAAACATTTCTTGTTAAATTCTCTTTACTTCTCTTGAAACATTTACTAAAATTATTGTACTTTAAGTTTTTTACATATAATTAATTATTATTTTCTCTTTTAACATTAAATTAAAATTAAATAGTTTATCATATCCTCCGACCAAAATATTTAAAACCCTCTTCACAATCATTATCATTTTAGTTTATAATAGATTTAAAAAATATTGAATTTATTTAAAAATAATTTAAGAGTTTACTTTTCAAAATACCTAATTTTATGAGTCATATTCACATTGATATTTGATATTATTTATTTATTTAAAAACAACTAAATTACATAAACATCCACATCTTTAAATTAATATTTATATTAAGAGTATATTCGCTGAAATAATATTTAATACAATTCAAAAGGCTACTTAACAGAGACTATGTATCCCCAAAGGACTTGAAGGCAATGACAAATAACCTTTTGACTTGGTCTTCCTTACAGTAAGGAAAAGGAAATATCGCATGAGTGCACAGTAAAGGTGTGGTTTGGTAAATAGGTACAGTGCCCTTAAGTAAAGAGTGCTGAAATGCAAATGCCCACAACAATTTTAAGGACGTACTTACCCACCTATGGAATTAATGAAACCCTAAAAATTACAGATTTTTAAGTTGTCCTTTTCAAAGACCTTATCCATACATGGACAAAGGCTTCAGAGTTACAATGCCTGAACATGTAGGTACAAATTAGTCCCTTTCAAGAGGGTTAGCTTAGCCTATAACTAATTACACCTATACATACTGCTATAGGAATACAATCAATCTTTGTTCAATGCCTGCAAAACATTTCTCTTTTGTATAATCCAGTTTAATATCAGGTGATACAGAGCTTGTTAAAATGCTATTTTTATGGACAAGTTAGGACTTAAATCTAAGACTTTTTATGTAAGAATGTTCAAATGATTAATGGGCATTTTTTCTTGTACTTAAGATTTAGATGTGGTTCATTTCTCCCAAACTCACCTAAAAGATCTCTTTATGTTAGTAAACTTTGGTTTACACTTCATTTTGGCCACTCAAAAGTTTCTTCAAGTAATAAATATAGTCAGAATTCCTGTGCCAAAGTGCAAAAGCAAAATACTGGATTGAAAAATGATTTCATATACAAACAATCCATGCCCCTCAAGTTCTCATGAATCTAGCCCCAGTCTTAGCATGTGCAGGGCAAGATCAGACCCAAGGATTAACATTCCAAAGAAGATTTTCAACAGCTCTGAGATAGGTCACAAGCATTAGTACATAGACAATGGGAGCCCCACATGGTGTTCTCTTTAGTTGGTAACATATAATCGATTTTACCACATACTCATCCATCACTGATAAACTAGATAAGCCTATAGATGAGTTCAATAATATTAATTATGTATCCTGATGTAGACCCAATGCAATGTTTCCGTCAAAGCTTCTCATCTGCTCCCTCTTGTAGTTCAGGCCTGTTTTACATTAGTCTTTGGTGTGATAAGGTGCAGAGAGATATTGATGGAAGGGTGAAGAAACCATTGCCACAATCTGTTGATTCAACTTACAATAATACCAGGGAAAGAGAGTTAAGAGCAGTCCTGTTATGATGCGGGATCTGAAAATATGATTGAGAATGACACTAAAACTTAAAATCCATAGATAATCTGCAAAGTCGGTGGGATGCATTGATCTCTGTAAACCAGTTCTAGCAATCGCAACAACATTTTGTGCTCTAGAAATCATCAGGCAAAGAAGGAATGCTTATGCCAACTTGCTGCTGAGATCAATTTCTCCAAGACCATCCCATGAACATTGCAAAGTGTAGAGCCATTTTCTCAACAGTTAGAAAGCAAATAGCGAACATTGAATCTTGATGGCATTCACTCGTCCCTACTGGCACAGAACTCCCATGTTAATATAGTAAAATGTGCAGATATCTAGAATGAAAATGCCTACAAAAGATGGTTTCCCATGGCACTAAGCTTTCCATCAATCTGATTTATGGCATTTCTTCCAGTATTTCTCAGTGACCCTTCCAAGTAGATTCCTCACTCTGCCTCTATAAGAAGTCTTCATTCAATTGCCCTGCTTGCTAAAGAACCACATCAAATAAAATGTACATGAATTGCATAAATGAACCACATCAAGTAACTTGAAGAGGTGTGATATTGTGACCCCGATGAACCTTCATCCAGCTATCAGAACGAAAAGTATGTGATAAAATGTTTCCTACATCTGCCATGTCCCTGCAGGAGACAGATTGAAAGACTCCACTGTCTAAAAATTCTTGTGGAATTGTATCCTCCTTAACAGAACTGTATGCACCAAATTCTGTAGCTTCACTCGATATACTTATCCTATGAACACCATCTTGTATGCTGCAAACTATCTCATCAGAAGAACTCCTAAATACTGAATTTGTAGCTGAAAGTGTTCTTGTAGATGATTGCTTGAGCTCACAGCCAAATTCAACTAATGTGGGATCAGAGGAAAGCATAGCAGAATGAATTTCTCTTTCTACATAGCAGTAGGCTTGATTTGGATTTCTCATCCCATTCCATGGTGTATTATTGTTAACATGAAGCATCTGCTGGGACATATCATTCAAATGGTTGTTCCTTCTTACCTCATTAGCTTCTCTCAGCTTCATCTTTTTCTCCGCTTCCTCTTCCATGATAGAGGCCATTGCTGATGTGTATGCCTTTTGCAACAATCTACACAACATTGCAGCTGATATCCTAGCCTGATCTTTGACAGCATCAATATCACGTTCATCTACAAACTCACACCGATCTACAAAATGAGAAGCCTTATCAGGCCTGTGTCTCAAGGAGAGCAAACGATGAGCACATTCCACCTCTGCCCTTGTGCAAGAACCCTTTTGCAAAGAGAGAAGCTTGTAGTAATCAACTGTGTAAGGGCTAAACAGTCTCTGTAGTGTATCATTGATCCGTAGATTCAAGTGTTGCAGGTTCCCTTCAGCGTCTCTGTATCTTGTGCACCGCTGCTTCCAAACAGGTCCAGGCAGCTTCTGGTGACGAAGAATGGACTCATAAAGCAGTTTCAGATGCTCTAGGTCTTGCAAACTCTCAGTATAACATCTGATTGACTCATAAAGTGATGCTCGAGTAGTTATAGCTTCAATACAAGTTGGATCCAATGCAAGTGTCCTGTTGCAATCAGCAATGGCGTCTGCCACTCGTCCAGATGACCGATAAGCAGCTGCACGATATGCATAGCATTCTGCTAAGAAACCCTGAGGAGTTCCTTTTTTGCCATCAA
>VDFB02021263.1:0-11290 GCA_007258455.2 Sequoia sempervirens | reverse complement strand
AAGGTTGTCCCATTCCAATAGAATTTTATGGCTTGGAAAGGAGAAAAATTTGAATAATGGTAGATGAAATATTAATTCTAGTACTTTAAGTTGGGGTGTAGAGTGAGGTGGATTCTAAGAACTAGAAGATGAAGGGTCTCAAATAGAAATTTTTCCGTAATGCAATCTTCCTTTTGCATCTCAACATTAGTAGCAAGAATTTGTATCCTCTATAATTCTCTCTTTATATTTTCATTCTCTATTTGAAATTTGAGGTTTGAATGATTATATCTTGCATTTATAGAAATATTACATATACTGAACTTACACTTATAGATATTTCCTTGTAATGAACCATAGATATTTTTCCTCTATCCATGGGTTGTGATGGTTTACTAATATTGGAAGGGGCTACAATTAAACTTGTAACAATGGAACTAGTCTAGGTGTTGGTATGGGTAGTTCATCCAAGAACATTTAGAGTATTTTTTTCAAGAATAGGGGTTGAAATAGGACCATAGGATGTGGTAGAAATAGGGGAAGGATCTTCTTGGACCATTAACTTCATTCTTTCCACCCTTCTCCTCAATTGGTCTCTCTTGGATATGGAAGACTTTATTATTTCTTCCTTCTCCTTTACCTATTTAATTATTAAATCTTCAAGCGTTTGAGCCTCCTCTTAGAGTCCCTCAATATCTTTCATTAATTCTTCCTCATTATGTAAAGTTACATCAGAATCTGAATGCCCAAGGGTATAAGTTACAAGACTTAAAGTATCCTTATGTTAAAAAGGGTTAGGGCTTATATTATGAAGACCTCTAGACAACACATGTCTAGGAGAATTGGAAGTAGAAGTAGCTCCAAGGTTTAACCTCTGAGATTCCAATGTAGCATCAAAATGCATATCCCAAAACTTATATTATTCTATTGGTTTTGAAACTAGAGGATCTAACTTGGCTTTCTTACCATCAATAGTTTCTTTTATAATTGGGTCCTCCTCATTTATAGGAGGCATTCCAAACTCATACATATTATAATTAACATCTTCATGTAAATGTTCAGATCCTGAAAAAGGAGCAACAAACTTACTTGTGTCTCCAACCTTTTTCTTCTAAGACTGCCTGGTATTTCATTGCAATTATCCTTCTAACCTCTTCTTAGGATGCTTCTTGATATGATTCATTTTTCCTCCCATTGCTATTGTAACCTCTCACCTCTCTTCTCTTCTTTATTTCTTTAAAATTTAGTGCATCAACACACAAGACTCAAATTTGCCACACAGATTCATGGGAATTAGGAAGTATTTTATAGTTATTTAAGAGATTTTGCAAACACGTAGAGGGAATAGACAAAACCAATAACAATTGACAAATAAATTCACACAAATATGTGGAGATGAATATAAACTTTGAATAACTAACTTAAGAATTAATAGATGATGGGAAAATTTATGAATTTGTTCTTTGATAGAATGAAGAACTTTGAATTTTTACGAGTTTGACTAGAACTATCTCAAACTAGATATATAAAATACTATTCTCCCCAACAAGGTTGCCAATCTATTGGTAGTTTTTAAATCCCAATCAGATCTCACAAATAAGCTATGAATTTTCCATTTTCAATGGTTAGTTACTTGGAGGGATTGTTCAATGAACATTTGAAAGTTAAGATAACTTCCCCTCTATAATTTGGGCTCTACATAATATGGGAGGGTGATCCATGACAATATTTCTTAATATCCTATGTCAATTATTTCAAATACTATAAATAATAGATACGTTCTATGTAGATTTGCTTGATGATTATAAAAAATGAGAAGATATGGCATTATCCTTCAAGAATTTAAAATATTCAAAATAATATAACATGTTAAGACTTCAATTCAACAAATTAACTCAACTGAAAGTGGGTAAAAGTACAAAGTTGTGACACACTTTCAGCCAACTTATGAGCACAACTGAATTTAAGTATTTCTAACTAAAACTCAATTTGGGTCAAACATATGATCTAGTAAGATTCATTCTAACTAAGTTATATATGTCCATAACTTTTTGAACTATTTTTTTTAGATAAATGTATATGTAGCACCACTTTGAGGTCAATTTACCAAAAAATAAAATTATTTGAAAACTTGATGTTTAAACAACTCCTAGTCATGTAAATAACATTTTTTTTAAAATGTAAAAGTAACCTCTATTTATCTATAATTGTAGTTTTCATATATATATATATACATATATTAATTATTATTTATTTTCTATTTTTTATTTTTACTAAAAGTAGGTTATCAACACAAAAATATTAGGTTGATTACTATGTCAATAAAAATAATAAAACTTATTAAAAATTTTGAAAAAATATGATGCACTAGATTAAAGAATCTACATCAAGATGGTATAATCTGTTTTCTATTTTAGATAAATATTCAATATGAAAGTTGACGTCAAGTGGAAACAACTATTTTTTCATACACACATATATAAATGTTTTAAAAAATATATATTTCTATCAAAATTGAAAAAAAAAAATCCATGCACTAAAGATTCAAGTGTTACATACACAAAAAATTTGAAAAAAAAAAATACTATATCAAGATTGATGTCTCATGTAACTTTATTTTTCAACATTTTATCTACAACAAAATCATTGTAAATTTATAAAATACTATATTCAAATAATTTTTTAGTTTTTTTCAAGAATATACAAACATAAAATATAGTAACAAATACACATTTTATTAGTTTACATCATTTAAAATCCAATACATATATGCAACTTTTTAGTGATTCAAGTTTAAAATTCGGATCAACATTGGTTGTTTCCTTTATAAAGAATGACACAACTTTTTACTTTTAACTAGTAAAGATTGAAAGTATCTTTATATGAATACAAAGGATCGGTGCCATAACCTAGGGAAAGGAATCAAAACCAATGTAATTGAAAATTGTAACACAACATTTTCACCCAAACATTACAAAACTTCATGATAATGCATTACATAATCATGCTCAAAACTCTTGACCAACAATACTTATCAAATCCCTACAAAAACTTACACAAACCCATACTTCCATTAAAGTATGTAACTCATTCTTTGAATAAGAGAATTAACATAAAAATGCATGAATAAGAAAGGAAAATGGAGGAAAACTAAATGATATTTTATTTATTTCATTCATACTCTGTGTAAACTATAAAACAGGAGAAAATTGGCTTCAAAATTATGCTATTGTATTTCTCAAATGCTACTACTATTATACAAAAATTGTAATTAGAGAAAATTAAGACTCATAAACCTAGAAAAAGACTGAAATTCTATTCATCTATGTTCTCAAATTACAAAAAGTCTCCAAAATATCCATGCAAATGGCCTTGAATTCTATTTGTATAAGACAAGGGAGAAACAAGCTTTGGGCCATGTACATATGTCACATTTTTGTTTGATATACAATATTACATTTCAAAAAGTGAGCTCAATTGCTCGTGGATAGAATATTCTTAGGAAAAATGTAGTTATATTTTCTTGTAACAATATTTGTTCCTCTAGAAAGTATATTATGTTGATAGTTGATCCTTTGAAATTTCCTTTCTTTACTCTTGTTGATGCAAAACTCAAAATGATGAGCTATGAAGTGAAGACAAAAGAATGGTGTACAAAATATATATATATATATATTGATGTTGTTGAAGCTATTAGAGAGTGTTGAATATGCATAAAGGAAAAAAATTATATCCATATCACTAGGAGAGACTCTAGAAGTCAAGGAAATCATTATACATCTTGTACCAGGTGTCATAATCTTCCTCCAATGGCCAATTGAACCATAAATTCATTCACTTTGTTTCTATATGAGTTATACCTTTCTACAACTTGATTTGCTTCCTTATCAAAATCTTCCAAAAGCTTACTCATGAGTGAAAGTTTATCCATGCAATTTTTCAATAAATCAATATTAACATCACCACCCTTAGAGATCAAAAGGGCTTGTATAGAAATAACATTGTCCATTTGTAACCTCTAGAATTTATTTGTCTTCACTACTCCATTAATTTATAGAATGTCTTGCAAAAGGCCAAGATCACTCTCATCAAATTATTGGAGCAATTATCTTATTTTTTGTTGAACATTTAGAATATTGAGAGGGGGGTGAATTATTATTCTATTAAAATTTTGAACACATCTTATCCTAGCACCAAAACATATTAATTGAAATAAGAAATGAAAGCATGAATCATCCACAAAGTCACAAAACACATGAACACCAAGATTTTTATGTTAAAATACCAAAAAGGTGAAAAACATGGTAGGGATTATCTCTTAATATATTATATCCAAATATAGTATATTATAGGGGCTAGCTGCCAGAATGAATTTTCCTTGAAAAGGCTCACAAACATGGTTAAATAGAATATAAAAGGGTATGTACAGGATCATGATGGGCCAAAAAGTGGTGATATGATGGGTATTTTTAGGGTATGTGGCTGATGACCTTTTTTTACCCAAAATTGATAAAATGAAAAGGGTTTTTAAAGGAGATTCTCATATTTCCACCAATATAAATTATGCTTTACTTTGAATTTAATAAATAATAATTATTTATTTTCTATTTGAATTATGACTAAAGTCCTTATTGATAGGCTGATTGAAAAACATCTATAGCTTTCAAACCGTATCACATTTTTTGAATCCAAAACATGCATCACATTCTATGATTCTCATACTATAGGATTAAAAAAAGAAAAAAATAATTTCATGAATTTTTGACCAAGTTAAGGTGGTTAGACATACAAGTTTTTATATTTTTTAAAATTTGTAATAAAAAAAATCATAATTAATTATTTAGTTGGAAAAAAATTACAAAAAAATATGCATCACATCCGGAAATGATTCCTCTACTTATGTTTAAAATCTTATAGAAAAATATTATCATTTTATTGCTGTTAGGGTGGTTAGACAAACACCTACTTATTTTTTCCCTGAAATTTAAGTACTACTACATTGAAATTTCAAATCTTCACCAAATAGAATTTAAAAAATAAAAATAAACCTAGTATTTTAGAAACTACATTCAATTTTCTACAGATTATATTCTTACATATTTTTGAAATAATATAGATAATTTATTCAAATTTTTAAGTCAAGTTGCCCAACTCTGATTTTTCTAAATTTTTTGCCACTTAAGGGCCTATTTTTTCCATGATGATTCTACACATACCCAAAAATGGTGGTAAAATACCAAGATGTGATCTGATAAAAAGTGCACCTATCTTGTGTTGTATTTCATTTCTAATGAAGCTTTGAATATGGAGTACTATTATGCTTAGCAATCACACAACTCTGCTCTAATTCTAAACTTCTATCACTTTGCATGTCCACATTATAAAAAATCACTCACATCTGATATGTCATTTATGCTCTTACATTCACACATTTCTTACTACATCCACTTTTTCTATTCTAAAATATATCATGTATGTTAGAAAACCAAGATCACCTGCATGCAAGATGGATACCTGTCACATGCAAAAGATATGAAGAACCAAAAAGATGTTCTCTAAACCTCAAAGTGTAAAATGCATTAAGAGAATCAATTATTACAAAGTGATCAATCCTTATGAAGGAGATCAAGAAACCCTAAAAGGGAAACCCTAAATGAAACCCTAGTGTGCACACTTAATAATTAATAAATAATTAATTATTAATGTGCCTAAGTTTAGCTTAAGTAATAAAGAGGAATAAGTGACTTAATTAATTAATCAATGTGATTAAATTAATTAAGCATAATAATCCTTATTACCAACACCCCCTTAAGATGAACTTAGGAAGAAGCTTAAAACATCAGAATAAGATGCATGAAAAGATGGGTCCCAACAACTAGGCCTGATCAGGTACCCATTTACAAATGCAATAAAGAGTAAGAGAAGGAAAAACCCAGTGGGACAAAACCCCCCTTACAATGAGATAACATGCTGCAAAGAAGCACTGGAAGAACTCTGTAGAGTAACACTGGAACTTGATATAGGCAAGCAAGGAAATATTCTTCTATATACCTTCATCGAACCGGATGAGAGTCAACATTGACTCAAGGAATCATGATAAAGCAAAATCAGAAGACTGATACACAAACACTCAAAAACTCCAAATAGGAACAACTCTAGAATCTATGAAGCGTCAATCAATTATTGAATGATGTATTACTGAAAATGAAGTGCAAAGATGCAAGATGCACTCTCCCAACTGCCAAAACATCCAAGTAATCGCCAAACAACCCATTGGGCCAAATCTGGACTAATTGATAAACCTGGGATAGATACAGAAAAAGTACATGGACAGCAACATAGAGCTCCTCAATACCTTTCCGACGCTTCAAACGAGGCAAAAATGGAGATCGTGGCAAAAAGTTATGAGAGCTCCTCGAAAGCATTAAAAAGATCTAAATTCAAAGAGCACTAAATGCAGGGAAAATAGTAAAATACTAAAAAATAAACATCACTACTTGAAAGTACTCGAACCAAGCTTTCTCGTGATATCTCGCTTGTC
The DNA here is from genome assembly GCA_007258455.2 of Sequoia sempervirens. NCBI lineage: Eukaryota > Viridiplantae > Streptophyta > Pinopsida > Cupressales > Cupressaceae > Sequoia > Sequoia sempervirens. Next base: position 4,770 of record VDFB02021263.1, on the reverse strand, counting down.
CGATTTTGATAATCAGATGCCCAAGTTAGCGGCCAAAAGAAAAATTCGCTCTTTAGAAAAAATTAGGGTTAGAGGGCAAAGAGGGCCACATATGGATGATGTCATCATGACATCATGATGACAAAGCAAAAACACGAAAGCATAAAATTACGCCATCCGGTCAGCGTCACACAAAAATTGGCCCCAATCGCAAAATGAAAAAATTTCTGGTCACGTAAAGATTTGTCGTGACAGACATTCCCATTCGCCTTTAATACCTTCTTCGCCGAGATGCCGCCGGTTATGCCTCGAGGTTCCGGTCGGCCATGCACTACCAATGAACTGCGTGCAGAGCTAACAGGGCTGAGGAGGCGACGGATGGGTGGAGAACTGCTGCCGGGCGGGTTATCACCGTGGCGGGCGGAGAATATGGATGTGGCGTAAGGTCCGCGGTCGCCTCGATGGCGTAACGGATACTTACAAAGCCGTCCAATCTCCGAAAACTCTTTTTTGTTGGATTTTTTTCATTTTTGAGCCCTCGACCAAGGCTGGGAGGTCGTGACGCCCCCTCGCATAAATTTTTGCCCTCCCGACAACTACACCAAATAATATTTGACAAGCCGAGTTTCTTTTGGGACATCATGTAACACGAGTGCATGTACGCCTGCTTGAGCCCATTATGTCCCCAAAAAATAGCTACCCCCAGATCTTGCAGAAAAGATGCCTGTGGAAACCCTTGCACCCGAAACTCACAAAGAGGCCATATCTTCAGATCATGAACAAGCAGCTGCAGGTCTGGAGCTCTGATACCATGTTAGAATCCAAGATCACCTGCATGCAAGATGGATACCTGTCACATGCAAAAGATATGAAGAAACAAAAAAGATGCAGCTCAAGTGAACCTCAAAGTAAAATGCATTAAGAGAATCATCGATACAAAGTGACGTAACCTTTACAAAGAGATCACAAAACCCTAAAACCCTAATGAAACTCCTAGTGTAATAATTCTAATACGACACCAATACTATTAATGTGCCTAAGTTTAGCTTAAGTAATAAAGAGGAATAAGTGACTTAATTAATTAATCAATGTGATGTAATTAATTAAGCATAATAACTTATTACTCTAACAATGTATATATACCCAAATAAATCTGCACACATCAATTAGGTTGGCCTAATTCAAAACAATCCAAAATAGCTCTTGCTAGCACTATTCAGGATTAAAATCATCTTTTCGCTCAAGCACAATGTTTAATACTCAATTTCAAGTTGACATGGATCTAAAATAGATCCAACTAACATCCACAATTTATATTTAATCTTCTCAACATGTATCATGCATTAGGTCAACCTGAAATAGAACCTAATAACAAAAACCTCAATTATACACACAATTCTCAAAATAAACAACTTCTAGATTTTATATTTCTTTAGTTTCTCTTTTCACCAACATCAGAGAGACTACCTTTAGAATGACAACATCAAGAAATTCTTCACGAGAAAATGAAAAATCTCCCATGCTATTATACTTAATAGAGAGACGACTTTAATATACATCCTGAAATAGAACCTAATAACAAAAACCTTAGTTATACACACAATTCTCAAAATAAACAACTTCTAGATTTTATATTTCTTTAGTTTCTCTTTTCACCAACATTAGAGAGACTACCTTCAAAACTGCAACATCAAGAAATTCTTCACGAGAAAATGAAAAATCTCCCATGCTATTATACCTAATAGAGAGATGACTTTAATATACAGAGTTGAACTCTATCAATGATATCTTCTAGTACTCTTCACTAAACTTTTCAAGATATTGAATATAGCTGTATGAACCAGCCATAATGATGTGGTTAGAAGTGCAGAGTTACACCTCTTCTTTTGGTGAAGTGTGAACCCAAAAATCAATGCACTAAACCATAACACTATCAACAAAGAATACTTAACTAACCTTTTGATATATCATATTTTTGGTACAGTTTGTATTTGTATGGATAACACCAAAAATGCTTCCCTACAATGTTGATATCAATGAAAATGTTGGGACATCCGAATCAGCCGATGTCTGTACACTTCATGCTCATGTTGCCAAGTGGTATCAATGATGATAGACTTCCAAAATTCCAACAATCTCCCCCTTTGTCTTTGATGAAAACATGCATATCAAAATAAAATTTTCATATCAAAAGCCATTTCTTCCCACCCTTAACTCCCCCTTTCAAAATTAACCTTTGTAGGAGTTTATGATGAACTCCTCAAACACCCCAGAATCACCTACAAGACAAAATAACTTCCACAAGAGAGAAATTGCAGAAGTATCATGCTATCATTAAGATGCAAGAATGTCAAACTAAATATATCAAAGTACATATGAAGCCTTGCTTATATAGGAAAGGTTGAGATGTAGCATGTAATATGATGTTGACATGTGTCATAATCTTATGACATGTGACAACTAACTAACTACTTAGGAAATGATGCTAGATAAGATAATACTTCTATATAATACAACTCATCCTTCTAGAATGAATCTTATATCCTAAGAAAACATGTGAACCTATCACCTAGTAAATTATACCAGGAATATAATTAAATGCCTAAGTAAAGTTATGTAAGTGTAATTAAATAATTAATTACATCAATAGCCCCCATAAGTGAAACTTAGGGAGAAAATTACTATGCAAATTATGCAAAGATGCAATGATGGGTCTCAGATATGAGACCATGTTAGGTACCCATGTACAAATTAAATGTAAATAAGTATCTCACAAACAAAGAAAAGGAGAAAACCCAGTGCGAGAAAACTCCTCTCCAAAAGAGAGAAAAAAAAACAAAACAAAACATACATGATGTATGTAGGACTCAATGATACGCCCAAGGACTACATTCATCATTTATATACAATCGTTTACCCCCCATAAGAGGTTAATAGAGAGATAATATATCCCCCCCAACAATGAAGAAGCTCCAAATCCAATAAAGAATGCCTAAAAAACAAAAGATGACCCAATGTCTACAAGCAACACATCTTCCCTTAGGAAGAAACAAATCCATTAGTTGATGAAGAATCCACTCCATATCCAACTAAAAGAAGGATGAACACTCAACATGTATGCCTCTAAAAATTGAGTAGGAGTCTCCAAGCTTGAATAAGCCACAACATAATCATGGTCAAACTCAACCAAGAAACATGACAAATCAAGTGAAGGAGGAGAATCATGAATGTCAATCTCCAAAGACAAAGTAGATGGTTTTATCTAATACCATGTGGGAGTGAATGGTTTTCTCTAAAACCATGTAGGAGTTTATGATGAACTCCTCAAACACCCCAGAATCACCTACAAGACAAAATGACTTCCACAAGAGAGAAATTGTAGAAATATCATGTTATCATTAAAATGCAAGAATTTCAAACTAAATATATCAAAGTACATATGAAGCCTTGCTTATATAGGCAAGGTTGAGATGTAGTATGCAATATGATGTTTCCATGTGTCATAATCTCATGACACATGACAAATAACTAACTACTTAGGAAATGATGCTAGATAAGATAAGACTTCTAGAAAAGACAACTCATCCTTCTAGAAGGAATCTTATATCCTAAGCAAACATGTAAACCTATCACCTAGTAAATTATACCTAGGAAAATAATTAAAAGCCTAAGTAAACTTATGTAAGTGTAATTAAATAATTAATTACACCAACAACCTTTATTTTCCAAACCACCCCTTAATCTTGGCTTCCAAAAAGGTTTCCAAACATGCAAAAAAAAAAAAAAATCAATCTCGCTCGCAATATCTCTCCATCATCTATCTCACCCCCTTTGAAATAAATGGAAAAGGTCATGTAGGCGTCTGTTATATATTCTTCAAATATATGTATGTATGCATCATCAAAAAGGATAATTGACCAAAAGGATAAGAACATATTAACTTGAAGATGAAGAGCCCTTGAGATTCTTCAAGGTATCCTACAAAGAAACTATTCCTTCTTCCCAAGGACCTTTTGCATGCACAAGAGTGTTTCATAATAGTTAAAGCTTTATTAAAGACTTTGTACCTTCTTCCATAGTTCTAGGCATGGAATTTATTTTTGATAGATTTTCAGCACTAGCAACGGCATTGGATATAAGAATGTGTCTTATCTTTACCAAGTATCTTAGTGCCGCATATTGCTTAATTGTCTCTATTATCTAATTAAATAAGTTAAAGAATATTTCCTATAGTTGCATGATGTAAGACCACCTTTGATTGTCCTTGTCATTTTCCAAACTGTAAACATTTTCTTGAGTACTAAACTGAATTTCATTCCAACTCATTTCATTATTTGTATCTAGTGTCTAGTTAGATCAATTTAGATAGAAATATATTAATTCATGTGCTTCTTCTTCATAATCTTGAACATCCTTTAGTTCCTTCAAGAATATGGTGTGCATCTACACATTTATTTTTGATGCCTTCTATATTTTTTTCTATAGTTCTTGCTTCTAACTCATCTCTTGTTTTATCTTTTAATCCAGAGATGTATGTGTATCAATGGGTAAATTTCTGGATTAGTTTATCAAATGAATTAGATCATAAACCCAAAGAAAATAATGAAGTGCAAAGGAAACATAAATGAAAACATAGAAAATAAAACAATCTCACTCAGTGTCTTCAATCTCCATGGCTGATCTCCATTACACCTTCTAACTTGTTGATTTGTGTTGCCCTCAAATCGAGTGTGTGAGCAATATTGACTATGCCATCATCCTAAACAAGCTTTGAAGGATTTGAATATATTT
>VDFB02021262.1:0-20151 GCA_007258455.2 Sequoia sempervirens | reverse complement strand
TTTGATATTATGATGAACTTTTAATGCCTTTACTTTTTTTATTCATGGTTGTTTAAAACTCTTTTGAAACCTTTTATGGGGATATCCTATAGCAAAACACTTTCATGTTCCTGTAGCTTATTGTGTTGTCTTGACTACATTTATTACCCCGTTGACTCCCTAAATGACTAGTATATCGCATGTAGTTTTTGAATGATGAAATAGATTTAAATATGTGATTAATGAATGGATATTGTGTATGTGCCATGTGCCTTTTCTTTCGCATTTGTTACCTTGTGTTTCACAGGTTGTTGAAGAAAGTATGATCGAGTCAAGCACAACCGATCTCGGCCTTGTAGTAAAGTCTATTTCCTGCACGACTTCGAGGAAGCTCTGGCGAAGACTCTTTGACCGAAACCGTTGGGAAAGATTTTTAATGACAGTCAATCTGGAAAGAGTGGAACACTAGATTCTCTCTGGATTGGGTTGAACGGATAAATTCATTTATGAAGTTTGTTCCTTGATTCTGGAATACACTTTACTTCCACATCTTTCTTTGATAGGGTTAGTTAGTTAGTTGTTCTCCTGATTTTAAATAAGGTACTCCTCCTGCGCGAGTGAGGAAGGAGATGATAGTTAATAGTAAGATAGAAGCATAGTGATAGAGATATAGTAGATATCATGTAAGAATGAAAAGCATAATATGTATGACAAGAGACAGAGTTTGTTGTTAGTTTCCATATCAACAAAGCAATGTATACCATTCTGTTTTCATGAATAAAGTTTGATGAAGTTCTAAGTTCAGCACTTGTGTAACCAGTAGATGCTTGCTAAGGGGGCCCACTTAGTAAGTATCTATAGCTAGTTAGTTAGCTGTTATTTTCTGTTAATCATTAGTTAGCTTTCATTTTTTAAGTTTCCATACAAACTCAGTCTTGTATTGCTCCTGCAGCATCGGGAATCCATCCCTATGCCTGTTCCTATAGCATAAGGCCAATTCATAGTTTGTGTTTCAGTCGTAGTTGTTATGGTTTCTGTTTTAGTCAAATCATGGTTGAGTTAAAATAACTTTGCATTACCTTTCTATAGCATAGATAGAATTCCTTCCAAGTATTTATTTCTATTAAGTTGTGACTGAAATTAGTTCTTAGTGCATATATTGTGTTGCTCCATTCAAAGTATACATTCCCCGGTTTGACAAGTAAATGAACGTCCATAAAGAGATATTAGTCACCCTAGAATGTCCAATTCCTAGGAAAGGTTTATCTGTGATTTTAAAATCTTTTGTCGCTACACCAATAAGCTCATAACATCAGGATTAAACTTTCGCTGAGCTCCACATTCCTGCCAAACAGGGTCAAATTCCCATTATTCCAATTCTTGACAAAGAGATCCGTATCTTCCTGGTTAGAGCCATGTAGTTTCTCCAGGAAAGGAAGCAACCCTCCGCTTTTAACTTTTTTCCAAGCCTTGGCATTTTTCATGTGTGTTTCATAGCTGTCTAGCTCAATTCGCTTTCTGTCTCCACCCATTTCAGCTGACACAGTGGAGTGGACCCAATTGATATTTTTACTAAAATTGGCCCCACCAGATCTAACCCACAAAGCATGTGGAGCTTTCTTGCAAATTAAGCCACTGAGCTCGGTTCCATACAATCTACTGATTATGATGTGAAAGGTTCAACCTGTCCTCATTAAAGGGATAACACATCGCTTTTCCATGTGATTTGTCATAATTTAATAGGGCGTAAACATTAGAATTTAGATCACTAATATTAAGCCAGGTGTGTACATCTTTACTCCTAACTCCATTAGCGAAAAAATCCACAACCGCATTGCCTTCTCTATAAGCATGTGAAATTTTAACTTTATCAAAATTTTCCAAAGTCAAAATGGCATCCTCAACCCACGATTTAATGGTCCACGAGGGGGAAGACTTACCACAAAGGCAGTCGATTATGTTTTTGGAATCTCCTTCAAGCCACATATTTTTAATGTTAACACTTTGGGCTAAATTTATGATGTGAAAAGCTCCAGTAGCCTCCGCCAAATGATTGGTTTGGGAACCAAGAGGAGAGGCCATTGTACCAATGAAATTTCAAAAGGAATCCCTTATGACTCCACCACAGCCTGTTGCCCCCGGATTACCTTAGCCGCACCATTAAAGTTAGCTTTGATCCAAACATTTGGCGAAAAAGACCAGCAAACTCCCTCTCTGTCCTTCTTGACTTTCATCGCGGTGCTAGGCAATTCAAAACTTATGTTCCAATCCTTAGCAACAATAATGTCATAGGGCGAATTCACCGTCTTCATGGACATGTTATCCTTCTGAACCAAGGCATTGAAATTTTCCTTCAAAAATCTGACAATTTTATCAAAGACAATATCCACAGAGGTTTCTTTATCTCTATAAATTCTATTGTCGCGTTCTTTCCAGATGCCCCAAACCACATGAGGGAAGGATAAATCCCACAAAATCCTGAGCAAAGGATTTCTAGTCAGGGCTAGATTAATGTTATTTCTTTGTTATTATATCAAATCATATATAAATAGTGTATATTATTTCAAATATATTATAACATGCTCGTAATTTGTTATAGATTTTAGTTTCCATTCAACAGGGATTTAAATGCATTACCTAATTCTGGAGCTTGATTAGAGCCTTCTCTTTCTAGCTGTTGCATTGTTAGATCTTTATCAGGTGTTGAGATAACTGAGTTGTTGTATGTTGTCAAGATATAGGGTTTGAATGCAACAATGAATAATTGAATTTCAAACTTCGCCCAATTTTCTTCAGATCTAAAACCTACACATTCAAAGAGATTAGAAGGGTTTTTCCATATAGGGGCTTGCCTTAGTCAAACCTTGTGTTGGTTTTTCCACCTCCACAATAGCAATGCCAATGAAAGAGAGTGAATGATGAATAAAAAATGGACTGTAACTCACCACTCAAAATTTCTTAAAGCTTGATTGGTGTTGGCTTGATTTTCTACCCCCTCTCCCTCTCTCAAGTCTCACTCTCTCTCTCTCTCACTCACTCACACCCTTTATCTCTCTCCCACTCCCTCTCTCTCTCTCTCACTCCCTCTATCTCTCTCCCTCTCCTTATCTCTCTTTCACTCCCTCTATCTCTCTCTCATCCCTCTATCTCCCACTCCCTCTCTCTCTCACTCCCTCTCTCTCAGGTATCTCCCTCCATACCTCTCCCTCTCCCTCTCTCTCAAGTCTCTGCTATTAATATATAGAATTCACTATCTAGTAAACATTTCCTTTTAAGTCATATTAGAATGGGTTTTATATTAATATCTTATTGTATAATGTCTCAAAACATTAATATTATTTGTATATTTTCTTTTATATAAATTAATATTAGCTAATATGATATTAGGAATCTATATATATATATATATATATATATATATATAAGAAGCATGGGCAACCACAATTCTAGCTTCTAGGATATAATCTATATGAAGATAGTGAAATCATCTAGGGTAGCATGACTTGGTTGTTAGTGTGTTGCAAGTAGTTTAAATTTATTCCATTCTTCTTTGAAACCCTAGAATTTAGATCATCATAAAGAGATTTCACACACAGTTACAAGTCTCAAGTCTACATGACAATGAAAACAAGCATATGATTGTTATTAGCTAGTAAACCCAACTAATTAGATACCATATGTTTCTTTGTAGTATCTAGAATTGCAATTGAGTTAGATAAAAAAAATTAAGATCCACATCCTAACATAAATGATTGTCTCTCTACACAATCATTTTCATTTATTTTCCACTTTATCAAAATTATCAAGAATATAAAGCCTGTTGCTATAAGTATTTTATGGGCTTCCTTTCAATGACAACAAATAAGATTTCACTTTTATAAAATTTAATAGGAACGAACCCATTTGAAGCTAGTTCTTCTATTGATTTTCCTTTAGCTATGACATTAGTTAAATTCACTTATAGTGAAATGTGTGATACCTTTGACATGTTCTTAGGGAAATTTCTCTAAAGATACCCCTAAATGTGACATGTGCAACATCTAAAATGAAGAGCTTCATAATCTAATTGTTTTATCCATTTCATATTATCCATTATCAACTCTATAGAGTCATGCACATCATTACTCAAATCAATTTCCAGATACATACATGCGTATGTTGTTACACTTTGTTTTAATGTTTGATGAGATGGACCTAGAGATTTCCTAAGAACTACTACTATAGATTGAAAAATATGGTCTCTGAAAAATTCTATTCAATGTTGAAACAAACAAACCCAAACCAACATCTTAGAACTAAGTTCTTCTATTAGATCAAAACCCACATATTCAAACTCTTACAATGATAATTATTAAACATCCCTCATTTACAAGAGTATGCATTTAACAACAAAGAACGAAGGTAAAGTGGATCTTTTGCCCATAAGAAGATGTAGATAAATGTGATGAATTATACTTTTAGAATATTTTATTTATAAAGATGTAAAAATTACTGGAGGTTAATCAAAACAGATAAGATTTCTTTTAGGACGTCCAACCGACAGTTTTGGGTCACACAATTGGAATATGTACTAAAACAAAGATTCAAAGGTCGGATTGAAAAAGAGTGTTTGATACAACATTTGTAGAGTTTATAGGGATGCATCACAGAAAACGGTCCAAATTCAGTGCATCTAATCTTTATGAGGGCCTATAAATCTTCTACCCTTCTACTAATTTACTAATATAGAGAGACCAAGAAAATAGCTCATTAATATGTATGTTCTGGTCTCTCTGAGTTCCCCCAACTGCTTCAGGGAAAGCATTTATTTCTTGAAATAATGATTTATTTCCTGAAGAGTTTGGGGGAGCTCTGTGAGTCTCCGAACACTTTCTTATCCTTAATGATATTTAGGGCATTCTTTTCTTTATTAGAAGCTGAAACACTTTAGAGGTGCTCTCATTGAAACTGCCATAAGATAGTTCTTTGAGATTATGTTGATATAAGTTTAAATCAACAACTTGATTTGTTGAATTTTATAGTGTCTGGTTAGATTGGTTGTGTCGCTACCTGTCTAGGTATAAAAAACTTGTTTTAGTTGGATGGGGTCTGCTACGTGTACCCTTCGCAGCTTCCTATATCACTCCATTTTGTTTATTCTATTGTTCTAGCTAGTTTAAACTCAGTGAGTTTTTCGTAAATTATGGATTCGGCTATGAGTGGCAAAGGAATTTATAAACGGTAGGCATGCATTGTTTTCTATAGATATCATGTTATTAGATGTCGAAAGACATGGCAATTTTTCAAGTATAAATTCCAGACTCATCTTTCTTTAAGGTCCCCTCTTACCAATCTTTCAGCCTTGAAGATAAAATAACTGGAATTTTTCTGGTATAGTGTAGTTATGTATTCTGATGGGCATACGGCAAATTCACCATGTGCAATTCATCCACGGAAAATTCACCGCAATGACAAATTCACTGTCAAGTAAAATTCATCACCAGCAGTTCACCATGGTTAATGGGGTTAATTTTCCACCACGATGAATTGCTGGTGAATTGCTGGCGGTGAATTTTACTTGACAGTAAATTTGTCATGGCGGGGATCATGACAGATAATTAACCCCATTAACCGCAGTGAATTGCTGGTGACAAATTTTACTTGATGCTGAATTTTTCATAACGGTCCATCTGATAACAAAAATATGTCGATTGTATGACACTTCTGAGATTTTGTTTTTTTTTTGGACAACTTAAAGCTTGGAATTTGGTAGCGGGGAAAAAAATTCTTCAGACTGCGCAACCATTTGTTCATAGGGTTTGATTATTGGACTTGACATATAATAAGTTGCAATTTCTGCGGAATGACAAATTATCAATGTTCCATATCAGTCTACCTGAAATTGATTATTTGAGTTGAGTGAATTTGTTACTTCTAGACAGTATACGGTTCTATAAGCTTTACAGGAGTTTGGTATATAATTGATATTTGAGTAAAACATTTATTCAAAAAAATTCTTCCGCCTTAAATTTCTAGATCTCTAGAAGAAAGTAACTTAGCAAATAATCATATGTTTGAAGAAGAAAATCTTGTCGTTGGCTGGGCTACTCACCTAAATGAATATAGTTTTTCAATGAAAAGGATGAATATGAATCTCGGGAAATCTCTTATACCATATGATTTAGTGGTAACCCTTGGTAAATGATGGCTTTACCCATAATCTTTCATTAGTCTTCCTATGTACATCAATGCTAACGAAGGCACTCAAGAATATACTGTTGGTAGAGTATATTGGTTGGTAGAGTATGTTCAGTCACATAGGCAAGTTCCTTGGTGTAACCACTTGCAGTGAATAGGTAGTGAACATCTACAAACTATTGTGATAAGGGATCCGAAAGATGATTTATTACATGATAAATGGATACCGATTCTACTGTTATTTAAACTTTTCTCTGTGCTTTTGAGTTTTGGAATCGAGACTTAAATCAAATATGAAGGATAAATCCGATACATGTTTAGGATCAATTAATAATAAGATGAAAAATGTATGGATTGACAAAATTGGATAAATATGATTATATGTTATAAAAAAATTATAATTATAAAATGTAGCGTATGAATTTTTTTATGTTTAATGTAGTTTTATATTTGTAAGGTTTTAGTTTATTTATTTTCTAAGATATTAATTTTAAATTTGTCAAAGACAATTTTTCATAAATTTGTGATTTTAGTGGAAATGAGTTCTATATTTTGAATGCAGTTGTGACTAATACAAAAAACTTCAATACAACTTGTGTAAGATTGCTAAATGGAGGAGGAAACTAAGTGGTATGAAGGTGATTCTTAAAAAAATTGTGTGAATTAAAGGTTAATTGATGGATGTGTTAAATGTAACTATTAGAAAATTACATCCAAAAGATAAACACTTGAAATATTCAATGCTAATTGTATATCCATATTTATATGTATTTGAGTAGGTAAAAAAATTGTATATTTGATTAAATGTTTTGTTTAAGAAGATCTGGATATCCTCATCTATATGAGCATTTTCATTGGAGAAATGGATGTAGAGATATATGTATCTAGGAAATCAATGGTCAAAATTTAGGTAAATATATTGTACATAGATGAGGTGGATAAAGATATTATTCTGCTCGACGAAAATCACATAATCAAAATTCTAGTGAATACATAGTACATAGATGAGGTAAATATAGATAATATTCTTCTTGTTTTATTTCAGATAGTACTAGGAAATACATTTTTGTATGTTTTTTGTGATTATATGAGATACACTAAAAAAGAATAACTGCATCAGGTCTCTAGTGAAAATGGTTCAAATGGGACTCATTCTCCACTTATGGCATGTTGTACTTATACAATCCACTATTAATGAAATCAAAGCCACACCTTTTGAAGTAAAACATGCTATGATGAAAAGAGAAAGAAAGTACAATGCAATGACTTAAAAGGAAATACAATTTTTTGTTTTTAATTAAGCTAATTTACTGTTTACACAATGAAACAATATAAAAAATGAAATGTTGTGAATGCAAAACTAAAATTAAACAATGCATGAAATGAGCTAATTGAAGCTAAATTTAGCAAAATGCATGCTATTGAAATCCAACTAATTGATATAGATAGAAAAATGCATGCTATTCAAATCCAACTAACAGATATAGATAGGTTAAGGCACCAAACAAAAGCTGAAAAATAGAGTTCTGAGTTCTATAAAATGTTGTTTCAATTAAAACATTTAAACAGAGACATATGTATCCTGAATCTCATGAAGTGATGCAACTATATTTCTAATAGATTACTCCAATATATTGTTTCCTATAATATCTTATACTATATTGTAGATTTCATATTTGAATAATTTAGGTCAAAATAGTTTCTTGGATTTTTCTTTCATATGAGGGTTTTGTGGAGAAAATTTTACATATGACCTCTTGAGACAAAATAAACCTAGCCACTGGATATAAGATGTTGAGAAATGAAAATTGATATTAAATTTGCTATATTTTTTCCCATTGTGAGAAAATATAAAAAAAAAGAAAATATAAAAAAAAAATCCCTATAACCCCTTTTGGTCATACAAAAATGAAATTTACAAGGTTGTAGAAAAATATTAATAATAAATAAATAAATATCAACCTTTTTAATAATAAAACCTTTAGAAATAAAAACTTAAAATATAAAATCATGCACAAGATTTGGTCCATTTGTTATCCTAATTCTATAATTACTACATACTTAAGTATGTGACATTAAAGTATTAATGATCTCCACATTAAGTATTTATATATATTATTAAATATTATATTTTAATATGGTCAATTGCTCAGGCCAAATTAGCGGTTCGAATTTCAAGTTGGAGTTTTGTGGAATTAATCCATTATAATAGGGATCATTTTATTTCTTCTTTTGAAAGTAAATATGTAATAATAATGCTAAATACAATAGTAATATTTACTGAAACCGATACAACAATTTTCTTAAGAGAGGTTAAAATGGTATTTGATATCTAATGATCTTAATAAGCATCAATAAAATAATTCGTATATCCATGTATTAATAATGAATTAAATTTAATTGAATTGTAGTTTATATTGAAATTAAAAAGGTAGTAGTACTTAATTTAGATTAATGTGTTTAATGTGGAGGGATCCTGAATTCCATAACTATTCGTGATCTTTAAATCTATGAACACCAACTTTCCACCATTAGCCAAGGTCAAACTGTTCCACCCACATATCACATCTGTAGCAACCCCTTATGCTTAGAAATCTTACATACTCGAATTCCACAAGGGATAGCAATGCCTTGGTTTGAGAAATACAGAGGTAAAGGAGACCCTATCAACCATGCTAATTCATATACCACTTTATGTGGTGATTTTGTCCTTGATGATAAACTATTAGCCAAAGTGTTTAAAAGGACATTGAAAGATATTGAATTAGAGTGGTTTTCCAACTTGCCTAATATATCAACACTAGATTTGATATCCATTCTGAATAATTGATGGGTCTAATGAAACCCACATCTAGTAATTTGTTTAGTTCTCCCTTCACCAATAGTGTTATTTGAGGATGCATTTTCCTTAGTTTCTACTTGATAGATTTTTCTCCAGGGAATATGACTAAATGATGTACCACTAATGCTAGATCTAGTCCAATCATATCTACATAGGTCCACACAAAACTTACTTATGTCAATGATAAATGTTGTGAAGTTCATTTTCTCTTCAGGATCAAGTGACGTCGCATGATATGTGATCTTTGGGTTTTCTATTGTGCCAACATTGATGGATTCTACTTCGTCCATTAGGAGTGTTGAATTTTCTTGATATTTAGATATGGGGAGATTGAATCCTCCATGCTTGGATGCCTTGGCGAGGTTTTCACCTTTGGATACGTCCTTTATTTTCTTCCTTTTGGGATCTGATAGAGCCACATTGTGGTTTTCTCTTGGGGATCACATTTTTATTTTTATATATTATCTTTTTCATTTTTGTGACTAGAGGATACAATCTCCCCACCAAAGTATGCATCCTATTCGAGTTCCATAATGAACCATTCTTTATGATCTCTTGTTGGTATGTCTGTTTGAAGTCCCATAAACTTTGCGATTGCTTCATCATTTTGGAATTGATCAAAAATAGGTGTATGTTGTTGTTATTCCTAATCTATCAATTATGGGTAGCAGAGAGGTAGGCTATTATCATTGTTTACAAAGCTCACAAATGTTTTTGAGATGGTTAATATGGCCTTGGCATCATTTTCCCATTGGATTTCTAGGTTATCATCACTAGAAATAGACAAATCACATTTAGTGACAAAAGGAGGAGAATCCCATTCGTACTCGTTGGAGTCTGTTCTAAAATAATAATAGTCATTAGGAATAGTTTTGATAATCTAGATAGGTTCTATACTTATGGTAAAGCTCTCAAATAAGTCTTCAGTGGTTAAATCATTGTCCATACGATGGTATATATCCAATGTCTTAATGCTAGTTGAAGGCACCTGTTTCTTGAAAGAGTATGTCTCGTATTTGGAGTAATCATGTCTTTTGAATCATAACCTAGTACCATGTTTTTTTTGTAGTTTGTGCCCCGATTTTCATGCCTTGGGACTAACACGCCACCTGTTTGTTCCCAAATCAGCAGATGCAATGAATCATAAAGAGTAATCACTCTCTCATATTTAGAATCAAAGAGGGATTTGGTCAACGAAAAAAATATAGTCTAAGAGACTGAAATCTTCTACACTTCTAGCTCTATTAAACCCTAAATGCACATCAAAAAAAGACACTTGGAAAACTCTAGATTGTTGATGAATAAATACCCACCGCCTAGACGGAAATCCCTAATACATACTTTGATTCATGCTTCATGCATTTGCTGCTCTTCAACAGAAAAAATATTATCCTGCTTGAAGAGTGGTCATTCCGCTTTGTTCTTTAGTTGAAAAATACCTTTGCCTTGCAAAAATATTTCACCTCTTTGTTCATTTTTCACCCATTGCGTGAAAATGGTGCTCTCTATAAAAAAGTTCTCCCATCCAAGAAATTTTTTTCCCATGCAAGTCTTTCTATTGTTCACTTTTTATCTTGGCTGCATTTTTCACTTAACTCCCCATCAAATAAAGTTCTCTAACTTTATAATAGAGGCTATAATATAAATTTTACCTGTGCCCTATTCACCTTCACTTTTTTAAAATATTTTCCTCTACAATTATTACATTGTCAGGAAAACAAATTTTACCCGGGTCCCTCCTCTCACTTTAACTTTGCATTTTTTAAATTTATTTGGAGTGGTGAAGATTTTTATTGATTTTTATATTTTAATCGAGCATTGTATTTCACCCCTTAATTTTCTCTTTACACATAAATTTTATTCCCCTTAAACATATTTGTCGGGCCCACATTGAAATCTCCCTCAATACCCGCTCACCCACAGCTGTTTATAAGACAATATTTTAAGATTGCGGGTTGGAAAGAAAACCTCATTTCTCTAGCCAAATAAAACTTTTTCAACATTTAAAATGTTGCTTTGAAGGTCTTCTTTCCTCGTGCCCCCATAGCATTCAAGAAAAAATATTTTATATTAACTGGCTGGTGGTCTAGGGCTTAGATTAATCTATGTTTCTCTTTCTTTTCTTAGCCATTGATCTCAAGTCCTTTTTTCATTATAATTCTACTTTCAATTTCCTTTTCTTCGCCATGATGGTTCATCTCCCTCAAACAATCTTGATACATTTTCCCTATGAGTGCAAACAGCTCAGAAATGGTGATACACTGGGTCATTTTTTGTGAATCTGGGTGGCATTTTCTATTACCAAATACTTATAGACATTAGAAACTATGTTAAAAATTCCTCCAAGACATTAGTAAGGCTTAGGGCATCTTTCTGGAGGATACAAAAATGGTTTTTAGCTTGCAAGTGAGTGCAAAAATCTACCTAAAATACAAAAACGTGATTCATTTTCTGATCTGCTCCAATTCCTGCTTGAAACTACCCAAGATACCTCAGAAGAACCTCCAGGGGAAGGAAGCACACCAATATTCTTTGTAATAGAAATAGCAAGTCAGAACTTTCCCCAAACACTACTCCCAACATTCTCCTTGCTTCCCCGCACTCCTCTTCTCACAACAACAAATAATGAACAAGCAAGCGGGCAAATAAAACATTTTACAAATTTTAATATTTACAAAGTGATAAAGTGTTGATAAATTATTAAAATAATTAAATAAACTCTCCACATACTTTAATTTTTCCTTCCCCACTCCCTCGCAAGCTTTGCTAATGACAACACCTCCATGCAGGAGGCACATATTTGCAAATATTTAACAAGTCTCACTATGGGAAAACTGAGACACCTGGAGCCATGAAAATTTTCATAGGGACATTATCAATTATTTAGAGAAACCATATTTCCTCAAATTTTTGCTAGCCCTTAAAATTCAACTACCTCCTTTATAAACTGGCCCCCAGGACATGTTTACCACACCCGAAATGCATTAAAATAACACATCATATAACCTCCCATTTTTTTATAAAAATGGAGTTTTAGACGTTCTAATACAAAAAAATAAATGGGCTTTCCTTATATTTGCAAAATTTGACACTTTCTGGAACACCATTTTTGGCCCTGTCACGATTAGAAAATGATTAAATAACCCATCAGAACTTATCGTGAGACCCTGAAACTGAGTAAGCATGTAGACAACTAGCCCAAAAATTCAGTGCAACAAATGGCTTAGGAAAACATATCTTGAGGTGCAAGATATTAATCAACAAAGTGGATCACTCAGATTATTTTGCAATTGTTCCTGTTCAAAACCAATTAAAACTCACCAAGTGGCGACTTTGAAAAATATCAAATCATCTCCTAGGGAACTACCACGGGACACACTAAGTTATTTCGGTACACTGAGTATGTGTACAAGAGGTCTTTCCCTGAATCATCATTCTTCAAAAGATATTGAGGGTCAAATTTGACCTCCTTAAAACATTCTAAAAATGCAAGTGTGAAAATAGAGAAAATTGCATTTGCTTTTGGCCACAGAAGAATAGCAAATCAAATCATGAGGATTTGAAATTAGACTAGGGAGTACATTAATGTAGGGAAAATGGAGAGAAAAAATTAAGTTGACATGAAGATCATCCAAATGCAAAATATCAACTCAAACAGGAGGCCACTTTGCAGGGTTGAAAGTATGCAAACAACGAAGTAGTGTCAGAACCCTCCAGCTTTGCTTTTCAAAAACCTATCAAAACTCATTATGGGAAGATAAAAAATGACATGCATGTTCACATATGTCAAGTAAATGTGTCCACCAAGGGGTTTGGCACAAAAATTAACAAGCACTAAATTATGACCCTCCAAAGTAGGTCACTTAGGAAAATTTTGTAGGTGCACTTCTGAGTGTGTATAGGCAAATTTTTCAATATGGGCACTTCAAATTTTAAAAATTTGAAGGTTCCAACAGCACCTAGGGCATCGTATCACCCCTTAGGTTATTTTTAGGATTTAATTTCAAATTTTAGTGGTATTTAGCTTTCTTTAATTAATGATTTCATATGTCGGCTTGTTGTGTTGTAATTTCAGAATATTAAGCATAGATAAGTATAAATACAAGGTTCCTTTAATTCATTTTCATTGTAACATCTAATAATTGAAGTGTTCATACAATTTTGTGATCAAGAGAGAATTCAAGAGCAATACTTCAAGTAATTGGAGCGATCATCAAGATTCAAGCATCATATCAAGGATATTCTTGCATCATTGGTGCAGGGGCACCATGTTAGTCATTTTGTGTAAATAGGGTCTTATGTAAAATTTCTGTGTGTTTTAGTCTTTTTTCATGAAATAAGGTCATAATAGACAATTCAAAACATAACTTGAGTCATTTGGTTGGTTTATAGTTCATATGGTCATATTTTGCAATATTGTCAAAAGTTGTCATATGTAAAAGTGCAAGAAAATGCAAAATTGGAAGCCCAACGGTCATGGGAGTTCAAGTATTAGTTTTAGTTAGTTTTGGTAGTTGGTTTTAGGAGGGATAAGTTTAAAAATTCTTGATAAACTCAAGGGAAGGTTGTTGAAGATTTGATTGAAGGAAGTAATAAAAAACTCCATTTTTATGTGTTTTCCCAGTAAAATTTGCTACTTTTGGCCATTGTACGGCCATGTATAGTTAATTCTTGATCAAATGTGCATTGGTTTTGATGGGTGTATGAGGTAAATTCATATTGGATTTTATTTGACTGAATTTCATAAAGAATTAAGCATTTTATAAGCACTTTTCTGGCAATAGGTCTATTATACCTTGTTTGAGGGTTTGAAGGTAAACCAAATTCTTTAAAGAACCATTCCACTGGTAGATTAGGTTATAAATTGGTGGAATGGGTACCATTTGGGTAGGTTTAGATGTTGGAGTAGGATTTTGGAGCAGGGAGTAGGGATTTTCAAATACATTTTGATGCTGCCCTAATTGGTTTTCATGAGTTTTTAGCTCAAAATGGATGGCTAGAAGTTGTAGTTTTATGAAATTGCATTGATTAAGGTTGGGGAATGCTTTATTAAGCATGGGAAGACTTATTGTGACATTTTTAAAGTGTTAATAGGGTGAAAAAAGGTCTTGAGGTTGTAGCTTCAATAAACCCTCCTAGAAACTAGCCTAAATTGGCACAAACAAGGGTTTAGTGATTTGGTGGATTTGTGTGAGTTCCAATTGTTACAAGTTGTTGATGTTGGCTATTTGTAACCTGGTAAAGGTCCTTCAATGGATTTTTCAATTTCAAAGAGGGTGTAGTTGATAGTTGTTGTGGAAAGGTGGCCTATTTGGCTTAAGGGGTAGCGGGATAGTCCATTTTTGGGATTGATGTTCCAAAACAAGTATATGAGAAAATTGGATATGTTAAAATAGAGGATAAAATGTACTTATAAATTTGAAGATTTTCTATGTTTTTTGCCTTCTCTAAAAGATATGGCCAATTTACACTATTTGATATGCTACAAGGAGAATAAGCAAGAATTGTGAAAAGATGGTAAGATAGGGTTTTGGAGTTTGGAAAGTTGATCGATGTTGCTTGAATTGTGATTGTGTGAATCTTTACCTCCCTGATCTAAATCAATTGGTATTATAGTTAGAGGACTATGGAAAAGGAAAGTTGTGTGTTTGTGTGTGTTGTCTTTTTTTAGGTGGAAGAAAGAACCTGGATGCCAACAGACTAGGTAGTGAAGAAAAGAGGAAACCTAGATGAGGTGTCACAAATACAAGAGGAAGCAAGGTGAAAGAGACTTGCTTGGAGAATTAAAAAGATGGAGGAAGAGATTCTTAAAGAGTGAGTGTTCACAAAAGAAGGAACAAGAAAGAAAAAGAGAAGGAAAGGAGATTAAGAAGGAAAAAGAGAAGGAAAAACAAATGTTAATTGACCAAGAGATAAAAGGGCTAAGGCAGGCTTTGGAAAAAATAAAAGAGATGCAAGAAAGAATGGAAGAGAGATGGAAGATTGAGATACATCAGTTGTAAATTTGGCACTTATTAGTTAAGAGGAAGGTTACATGGCCTATTAGAAAGATTATTTAGAGGAGAAGACAAGTGGGAGCAGTAAAACTAGTTGTGAAGGAGCCTTTATTGATAAAGGAATATGATGAAAAAATCAAGCAAGATAAGGTGATGATGGTAGAAGAAGAAGAGCACATGGAGATTGTAGCCATTTCAAAATTTGAAGGCACTAAGACAACATACATTAAAAATTAGATTTTGGAGGGAAATGATGTTGATGATAAGTCGAAGGATGAATTGATCCTTGAGATTCAAGTTTGTCTTAGAAGGTATGTTGAAATGGTGTTTTCTTCAATGTTTTCAAAGGAAGATAGTAGTCATTCAATTTTTTTAATATCAAAGGGATAAACATGAGCAAGCAACATACATAGGCACCTCAGTTACGAAATTGGTCTCGTACTCTGGAAATTCTATGGAAATTCATTCTAATAAACCTATGGTCAGTAAAGAGTCAGCCCCTAGTGCCCCTGCATCTGGAAGATTTGTGAATGCCCCTAAAAACTCCCCTAATTAGGGCGAAATTAATTCTACCCTGAATAACCTCAGGCCTGAGGACATTATGAGGGTGGCGAAAAAAAGTACAGATGGCCTTTTCACTGTTCTTAAATGGACCCAGAAGGAAGTTTGTGATTTGATTGGCCGTAACAGAGATCTTAGCAACAGAGGCATGGAACTAAAGTAGAAGATAAGCTGGAGTTGTAATGAGAATGAGGGATAGGACACCCCATTACCAGGGAAAAGACAACGTGTAGGAGGAAAGATTGACTAGGTTGTAGTGCAATATGTCCAAGATTGGCCAAAATATCAAGGCCACTTTGGAGAATAATCATAAAATTGCCAGGCACAATGCTATTATCATCAATGCTATGGTGGAAAAGTTAGAAAAAAATCAAAAGGGCTCGTTGGTTGTGACTTGGATGCGGACAGAGGTTGTAGCAGATTTGTTGTTGAAGGGATTTCGACTCGAACCCAGGCTAATACGAAGAGGAAGGCCCCTGCTTCTCCACACATGGTTCAAATCCTCAAGCAGGGGTTACAGGATATGAGTGAAGCTGAAAAGGAAGCCGAGGAGTTGATGAACACCTTGGAGTAGCTGTTGTGGTCGCTTAGCTTTTTGGCGGTCCTTTTTGAACCCTATTGTCTCTTTTTGCTGTCGTTTCCTTTTTGGGACAGCTGACTATTTGATCAAACTTTTTATGCTCTATCTTTGTTTGTTTTAACTTTGTGGTTTCAGGTTCCTATAAAACCTATTTTTTCCTTTTCAAAAACATACATAGGGGAATAATATCAAATGGGAAAGGTGAAACCAAGGGTGAAGAGATCATAGTTACATTGCAAAGGAAAAGGAATAAAAAATGAATATATAATTTTCTTGTTGTGATCTCAAGGAAGGGTAAAACTAGATCCAAGATGAAGTAGATTATTGGTGCATGTTCAATGATGTTTTTAAGTGAAGCAGCCAAAGATCATCCATCCAGTTAGCCTATGTAGTTGGGACATTTTCTAGGTACCAAGAAGATCATAAAGGTGAGGAGTAGTCCCTATTTCAAATACTTAGTCTAGTGGAAGGGATTTCTAGATGAAGGGACATGTGGAAGATCAAAGAGATGGTGTGGACAAGCTGCAAGTCAATTCTCAAGGGACTTGAGATCTTTTTCAGGCCGGGCATATGGTGCAAGGGCACCATGTTCATCATTTTGCATAAATAGGGTCTTATGTCAAATTTTTGTGTGTTTTAGTCTTTTTTCATGAAAAAACGGCATAATAGACCATTCAAAATGTAACTTGAGTCGTTTGGTTGGTTTAGAGTTCATATGGTCATATATTTGTAATATTGTCAAAAGTTATCATATGTAAAAGTGCAAAAAAATGCAAAATTGGAAGCCCAACGATCATGGGAGTTCAAGTGTTAGTTTGAGTTGGTTTTAGGAGGGATAAATTTAAACATGCTTGAGAACCTCGAGTGAAGGTTGTTGTTGAAGATTTGATTGAAGGAAGCAATAACTCCATTTTTCTGTGTTTTCCTAGTAAAATTTGTTGCTCTAGGCCATTATACGACACCGTACAATTAATTATTGATCCAATGTGCATTGGTTTTGATGTTTGTATGAGTTGACTTCATATTGGATTTTATTTTACTAAATTTCATAAATATTTAAGCATTTTATAAGCACTTTTCGGGTATGTGCAGGATCATGATGGGCCAAAAAGTGTGATATGTAAGTGATATGATGGCCCATGTGGCTGATGACTTTTTTTTTACCAAAAATTGAGTAAACAAAAAAGGTTTTTTAAAGGAGATTCTCATCTTTCCACCAATATAAATTATTCTTTACTTTGAATTTAATAAATAATTATTATTCATTTTCTATTTCAATCATGACTAAAGTCTTGATTGATAGGCTGATTGAAAAATATCTATAGCTTTCAAATGGTATCACATTTTTTGAATCCAAAACATGTGTCACATTCTATGCTTTTCATACTATAGGATTAAAAAAAAAAAATTCATGAATTTCTAGCAAAGCTAAGGTGGTCAGACATACGATTTTTAATATTTTTTAAAATTTGTAATAAAAAATTCATAGTTAATTATTTACTTGGAAAAAAATTACGAAAAAAATATGCATCACATCGGGACATGAGTCCTCTAATTATATCTAAAAACTTATATAAAAATATCACCATTTAATTGTGGTTAGGGTGGTCAGACAAACATTCACTTATTTTTTCCCTAAAATTTAAATACTACTGCATTGAAATTTAAAAAAATTCGCAAAATAGATTTTTTTTTTTTAAAAAACCTAGTAGTTTAGAAACTACATGCAATTTTCTATAGATTCTATTTATACATATTTTTGAAATAATATAGATAACTTATTCAAATTTCTACGTCAAGTTGCCTAACTCTGATTTTTTTGAATTTTTTTCCACTTAAGGGACTCTTTTTTCCATGATGATCCTACGCATACCCTTTCTAGTAATGGGTCTGTTATACTCTGTTTGAGGGTTCGAAGGTAAAAAAAATGCTTTAAACACCCATTCCACTAGTAGAGTAGGTTGTAAATTGGTGGAATGGGTACCATTATGGTAGGTTTAGATGTTGGAGTAGGATTTTAGAGCAGGGAGTAGGGATTGGATAAATTTTGATGGTGCCCTAATCGATTTTCATGAGTTTTTAGCTCAAAATGGATGGCTAGAAGTTGTAATTTGGTGAAATTGCATTGATTAAGGTTTGGGAATGGTTTATTAAGAATAGGTTGACTTATTGTGACATTCTTGAAGTGTTGATAGGGTGAGAAAGCGTGTGGAGGATGTAGTTTCAATAAACCCTCCTAGAAACTAGCCTAAATTGGCACAAACAAGGGTTTAGTGATTTGGTGGATTTGTGTGAGTTAAAATTGTTAAAAGTTGTTGATGTTGGCTATTTGTAACATAGTAAATGTCCTTCAATTGATATTTCAAGTTGGAAATGGGTTAAGTTGATAGTTGTTGTGGAAAGGTGGCCTATTTGTCTTAAGGGGTAGCAAGATAGTCCTTTTCTAGGATTGATGTTCCAAATCAAGTAAATGCGAAAATTGGATATGCTAAAATAGAGGATAAAGGGTACTTAGAAAGGTGAATATTTTTTGGGTTTGTTGTCTTCTCTAAAAGATATGGCCAATTTACACTATTTGATATACTACAAGGAGAATAAGTAGGAATTGTGAAAAAATGCTAAGATAGGGTTTTGGAGTTTGGAAAGTTGATCGATAATTCTTGAATTGTGATTGTGTGAAGCTCTACCTCCCTGCTCTGCATCAATCATGTGTTTTTTTTAGCTAACATTTGTGATGTAGGGTTTTGATTCAAGCAAGCAATTCAAGTCAAGATCTATCAAGCACTACTTTGATTCAGGATCTACATTCAAGCTAGAAATTTCACACAATTTTGCAAATTTCATAACAAGGGTTTGGTGAGTTACAATATAGCACTTTGTTCATTCATCATTTCCCTTCATTATTCAATTTCATTTTGAGTTTTAATTACCAACAAGGGGTTTGACCAAAGAAAATCCCCATTTACTAATAATCAACAAATTTTTCCTCTCTTGCATGTTTGTGTTTGCAGATTTAGGTTGAAGACTTGACGATCCTTTGAAGTGAAAAGTTGAAAAGTTACAAAGTTGCATTGCAAAGTTGTCATCTTCTTGGAAACTCACCTATAAGCCAGATGTGGAAGTTTCATGACCTGGTATTTGAGAAGAAGGAATTGCAAACATTGAGCAATGGGATCACACTTAGAGATTTCAAAAATTCAGATCATGACTAAGTCGATAGTAAAGGCGTCTTAGTCGTCCCAAGCGTATTTTGCAGAGTTTTTTCTAGATTATGTTCCAACATCTAGAGATTATGCATTTCCCCCGAAAAAAATAATGAGACTAAGACAATAGTAATGGCGTCTTAGTCCTCCCTAGCATATTTTGACATCTTTGCATTTCCAAAATCCTTATTACACTTCTAGACTTCCCATGTACACATATCCTAACTTTCTTTTTCTTAATTTTATCATTTACACCCATCATTAGACTTGTGTTACTAGGTTTTGTGAGTTGAATGTTAAGTTGTCTTTTGCAAGATTTTTCTTGGTGGTGAACCCCTCAAAGCTTAAAGAACCCCCTCTTAGGTCTTCCATATTGAGAATTGACTCACCTTTGTGTTGATAGTCAATCTAGTTTTGGATCCTAGGGCATATTTGAATGGAAATTCAAGAATAGTGGTGTTCTATGACCTAGGCCATAAAGCATCCCACTTTCCCCTATTGATCAAAGGCATGTTAAATAGAATGATACTAGGGATCACATTACACATGTGCAATCACAAAAAAGAACATAAAGAGAATAAAGAAAATAATAGTAAGGAACATGCGAGTTAACCTATAGCAGGTCATCTGCATCTTTATCTTGTTAGTCATACATGGAAGGTGGATAACTAGCCAAAGGGACAAGGACAAGTGTTGTACTAAGAAAATTAACAATTTAAACATGTGGTGAGTCAATATTTTTAGGAGGATCATCATGGTTGATATTTAATATAATCTCATGCAAGAGGAAAACAATGAATTCAACTCATTATG